>JADKLZ010071522.1:1414298-1425218 GCA_021533235.1 Biomphalaria straminea | reverse complement strand
ATATATATATATATATATATACACATATAAAGAAATATAAAGAGAACGGTAGTCTTTTGCTATATAAAAAATAGATAGCTTAAGACCAAATAAACTAAAGTAGCCGGTGGGTAATGCATGGGTTTAGAATGTGTTATGTTTGTACTAAGCATAATTATATCACTCAATTCTGTTATTGTATAAATGTTGCTGAATCATATCTCTTTAAACTAAATTTTCATTTCGTTTACAATTTTTTTTTTTAAAACGTATAATAAATATTGTATGACATTTGTTTAAATTATTGCTTCTTTGAAATTATTGTACTTAAAGATCAATGTAAATTGACAAATGCATGTTTTAAAGAAAGTAAATTAATGTGTTGTTACTTTATGTGTAAATTAGGACTACATTTGCTTTGTCATTGTTTTGTAAAGTTTTACTTTACGTTTTAGTAACATTTGTTCACATGTTTGTTTAAAACTTTAAATAAATATATCATTGCTTCATAATTTTATAACTGTTAATAGCCTCATCTTTTGTTTCTCATCAAAACAAAATTAGAAAATTTGTCATTAAAAAATGACAGACAACCTTGCTTAGTCAAAAGAAATGTGATTAACTTTAAAAAAATACACACAAATACAATAAAAATATCAAAGAAAAAATATATTATAAACAAAAATAATAATACTTCTTACAGTGCTTAGGCAAACAGTAGTATTATCACCTCAAAATCTTACTCTAAACCAGAGGCGTCACTAGGGTCGGTGTCACCCGGTGCGGTAAGATCGGGGTGTCACCCCCCCCCCCCCCCCAGGAAAAATAATCTCCCCCTCGAAAACAAAGAACTTTCTTTATTTTGAACGATAAAACTGTAAGCTTATTAAAAATTGTTTATATGCTACTCGAAAATATTTTTCAATTCTATTTTAAAATAACGTTATTTTTCAAATTTTATCAAACGTTACTGTATAAATTAGAAATGTACTATCGTAGAATTGAGAAACCTTGAGTTGAACATATTTTATTTTTACTAGACATTATTTCAGAGCTCCTTATGGAAAAGGTCTTCAATTATACTAGTGTTTCTCAGCAGCTTCCGAAAATGCAAATCAAGCAATGAAGAGGTTTACGACATGCGAAACTTCGTTTGAAAAAAGCCTAGAATACCAACAAAGAAAAAAATCAGTTTTGTAGATTAAAAAAAAAAAAAAAATTGATAGCCTCCATCGGAATCACTCTAGAAAAATAGAAAGAAAACAAGACATCTTGCAACAATTTGTCCAGATACAGCGACATGCCTAAAGCAAATCAAGCTGTTGTCTAACAGACTTTGGAATTCTTCAACATCGATACGGATATGAGATTAGGGTGTATCTTATCCTAATTTCTCTTACTTGTAGCCATCGACGATGTAATTAAACAGTTTGCATTCAGATTCCTATGGATAAACCAAACCGAGTTAGACTTTGCAGGCGACGTAGAATTACTTTGACATAAAAACAATTAAATGTATACACGAGATGACAGATAAAAACG
Organism: Biomphalaria straminea; assembly: GCA_021533235.1. Lineage (NCBI taxonomy): Eukaryota > Metazoa > Mollusca > Gastropoda > Planorbidae > Biomphalaria > Biomphalaria straminea. Next base: position 1,423,697 of record JADKLZ010071522.1, on the reverse strand, counting down.
CCGTCAAAGTTATACATATAGGATGCAGGTTATCCAGTTCTCGATCAACATTGAAGATACATATCTTAAACAAATAGTAAAGTTAAACTAGTTAGGCAAAGATAGCTCAAGTGATGGAGATGCATATCATGGTGTTGCTTGTCGGATTGGAAAGCAAGAGCCGTCTTTCAATAAGTACGGCCTATCTGAACAAACACATCAATTAACCTGGAGGTTAAAATCCACCTACTTAATACAATCATTGTTCCAATAGTCATCTACGTTTCGAGACCTGGAAGGTTGAAAAGAGGCTGAGTAGTGATTGCTGAGAAGAATCCTACAAATCCTCCCAAGATAATTTAACCAATAGAGAAATATTTTCGTAAATATGCAAGCATTCGCCAAGGGAAGTGGCGACTGAACGTCAATAGACATTTGTGAGACATATCATGAGAAGAGACGAAACACGTTTACTAAAGTCATCTTTAACATGAAAGCCTAAAACAGAAGTGCCTGTGAAAGTCGCCTTAGACTGACTTCCGTAGAGAAAGCTTGCAACCTTATGCATCGCATGGCGTGCGAGAGGCTTACGCATGTGTGTTTTTCAACACATTGTAACAACTAACGTTACGTTCACCACTCAACTGGCCATATAAGATGTTTGTCGGAGTGACATAGATTCATTCAAAGTTGTCCGGGTCGAAGCCCCGGGCGCCAATTATTTTTTTTTGTTACATTTCTGAGCTTTAGAAACTCTTTCTCCTGGCGTCAAAAACACATAATAAAGTCAAAAAGAATTAAATTACGAAGGGTTGGGACATGTTGATACTAAAAATTCGAGGCAGTAATTTTTTTTAAAGTTGCATTTAAGAAAAGTGCATTTTTTCCACTTGGGTGTCACCCCATTGTGGGTGTCACCCGGTGAGGCCCGCACCCCCCGCACCTGCCTAGTGACGCCACTGCTCTAAACATAATTCATTATTAATAATGGATCACAGTATCAGTCTGCAAATAGATGTTCTTTCTGTCGTTAATATGTGCCCAAGTTCAGGCTCTGACATAACTAATCCCAGGGGGCTGTGTTAAACTCGCTTGGCTACCGAACCAACATTAGTTGTATATCAATGAGACGCGGTGGCTGAGAGGTAAAGCGATTGGCTTCTGAACCGGGGGTCCCGGTTATTTATTTAAAATAAATATATTTATATAAAATATTTGAACAATTAATTAGTAGGCCTACAAATGAATTATTTTTAATTGTACCCAATAGTTTGGGAATAGTTTGGTATAGAGTACTAATACTTTTAGATTTTGCTATTACGATATGGCTCTATACAAAAGCACTGTATTAAATCTTTTTTTTACTTTTCTCAATCAATAGTTGAAGGAGATTTACAGGAGACAGAAACATGAATTTACTTTAATTTTAGAATCATAACGAAGGAGAATTGGATTTCATTAAATCATAAGGTATATGAGAATGAAACTCTATATTTTTTTATTTTTTTTATTTGTTTTTTTTTTTATTTTGTCTCTAGACGCATTCATTAAGTGATTTCCGAGTGTTAAGAAATGTTAAAGTTTGCCTTTCTTCCCACATTACCCCGACTTTTTTTTTTATTTGAAGTGCCTTTTTTTTTGTCTACCACTTAGTTCTACTTCCTGTAGGAATGATCTAGCATCAAAGAAAAAGTTTGTGTACGCTTGTACTTGAGCTAAATTTAGAAGCAAACATATTTGGTTGGAGTTGGGATATTTAATAATACGTTAAATTCTTTGCTGTGTCTCGAGTGAGATCATTCTATTGTACTTATCAGCCACCATTCTTTACTTTGTGTTATTTTTTTGAAGAATAATCTTATATTTTAAAGAAGGTTGCAGCTAAGTACTTAATATAATGCTTAAAATATGGGACTTTTTTCGTAATCTTATAACAAACATACAAGTGGAAGTGGGAGGAGAAATTAAGTGAACCAATTAGATTTTACTCTTTTTTTTCGGCATAATTAGAATATGTGAATTAATTCCCAGTTATTATTAAAAAAAAAAAAATTATATAACAGAAAATTATCTGTATGAGTAAAGGTTGGAAAAAGATGACTAGAAGATAATATTTAGGTTCCAAACTCATCTCAATTGTCATTGTTATAATGAAAAATTTTGTATGAATTCTAAATTTTTCAAAACAAAAAAAAATATAAAAAATAACTAAGATAACTGTCTCGTATGCAATAACATAAACTTTGTCGCCACTGTTTACTTTTCTGTTTTAAAACGTCATCTTTTCATCTGGAAAGGAGGAAAGCGGTACAGAGAAAACGTTATTCCTCGCTCCTTTTTATAATTTCTGTTAATGAATGCATTTAGGAATAGGGGGTGAAGCGACTCGATAAAAGATTTAAATTTATATCATATATAATTTTACTAGTGACAATTATTTTCAATTGTTTCAACTCTTAACTAAAATAAAAAAAAAGTATTTCTGTGTCCGATGGGAGGAAAACGAGTTCATATATCACCCCTCCCACCTGGTACAACCCTTTATCATTTTAAATTTACATATGATAAAATTTGAGATCAGAGTGTGTGCGACATAATATACAAATGAAACCATCAACATGTAGCTTATATTATATACATATTTAACTAGTAAAAAGTAAACCTTGTGGTCTACAGGCAAGATGCTGTACGATCATCTAATTATGCGGCCTACGGTTAACGAGGGTGTCATGTGGTCATTACAACGACCAACCGCCTTTACTATTCCCCAACTAATGTCAGGTACCCATCAGAGCTAGGTGGACTCAGAGCAAGGCCAACGGGAAATACAAGGCCCTAGCTCTGACGTCAGCGAGACCCCACGTCATCACTGGTCAGAGGCCATTGTTTTTCGCTTAGGCTAATCACTGCGTCACTGCGTGTAGTGTGTGCTGTGAAGTGTAGATCTACAAATGTTTCTTTTAAATCAACTAGAACTTCATAATGATAATGGATTACAATTATAGTCTAGGTAATAGTCTAGATCTACTAATGGCGAACAAATGTTGTATCGTTTTGTTAAGGATCTAGTTTTTATAGATCTAGAATTTAGATCTATGCTTCCCGATTGCCAAAGACAAAGATGAGGCTAAACCTTAGCCTTAGAAAGAAAAAATGGCCAGCGGTAAAAGATTTGCTAGATGATGTACTATGTAGACTAGAAGGATTACGTACCATTAAAGGAGTGCTCTAAAGTAAGTTATTATTATTAACATATGTAGATCTAATATATTAGTATTATGAATAATTTATTGCCTAATATTATTAATTTATTATGCTTTTGATGATTTACAAATACATGATTATAAATCATTATTATAAAAAGTGGATAGTTTTATAGATCTAGATCTATAGGAATTTTTAATACTAGATCTACTTAATACTATTCGTCACTACTACTCAGGACTGTGTAAATTAAATCTATTAATTATTAATATAAAAACGATTCTGTTCATAATTATAATTATAGAGTCTAGATCTAGATTGACCTATCTTATTTACCTAGTTTATATAAATAGCATAGGCCTATAGATTCTAGAAGTAGATAGACGGACATGTTTACATTTACTTCAAGTTAAATATGTACATATTCTAAATAGAAGTAAAGATAGACTAGACTGTTCTGTAATACAGCTACTATTAGATCTGTCATATATATGTACAAAATTATTCAAATAAATGTTATATTATATTCATTATACTGGTATATTTATTTACAGTTTGCATTTCTTTTCAAAATATTAATTGTAAACTTTAACTTTCAGATCTGCCATTAACATTTTCAAGACGAAGTATCAGGGACAGTATTGAAGGATTACTACCATTAAAGGAATACTATAATGTAAGTAATAATTATTACTAGCATCTATAGTAATTTAGTAGCCTATATTAGTAGGCCTATTCTAAATAATTATTAGATTCTTGTGCTTTTGATGATTAGGAATTATATATTATATACTACTTTAGGCTAGGACTAGATGTAAATCTATTAATTCAATAAGGATTCTGTCAATAATTATACTTTATACAAATAGCATAGTCCATGTATAAAAGTACAGAGAGGCAGGCAGTTACTAGATCTATGTACAGATTGAATGTTAGCCAATATAAGATCTGTCATATGTGTACCAAATTATTCAAGTAAACGTTAGATATTATTATGTTATATATTTACTGTTTGCATTTCATTTCAAAAATATTTATAGTATACTATATTTCACTTTCAGATCTGCCATTAACCTTTTGAAGACAATGAAGTATTGCGGCCTAGGTACTATACATGAAAGAATAGAGAGTGCATTAAAGAAAGAGTAAAGTCTCCGTACACTAGACGGCACTAGTTTCGAGAGAAATTTTGAAAACACGAGTCTGTGCTCTTGAAGAAAAGCCAGCCATATGAAAAATGGCAGGCTCCTCCACCACCAAAGCGAATACCAATTTGATCCACAATATATGTGGACAGGAGTATCTCTCCTAAATAGGGCTCCACAACCATATAAAAAAGTGTTCGAGTTGAATCATAGTCATTTAGACTGAAGGAGGCATCATTGATTTCAAGATACTGTACGAATATAAATGTCTTCATTTTGGATGTTCTTTGTCAAGAGGACTGTATGATTTATGTACATTGTAAAGGTTCTGGTCCAGCTGAGGTAGTATATATTATATTATATATTATATTTTTCTTGGTACATCTCTTGGTACGTTTTTTTTTTAAAGAAGCAAATTTAAGTATTTTGTAAAGGTGATAAGCAACTAGCTAAAACCGTATCCTACATTTATCAATTAATTTACTCAATATCAATTTTATCAATAAATTAACTCATAGAACAAATTTCTATTACAAAAAATTTAACCTACAATACTAACAGTTTAATAGTACTATTAAAAAAACATTTTAAAAAAAGTACTCTAACAAAAAAATGAGATGAAATTAAATGTTTTAAATTGACTTTCATGAAATGACTAAATTTTGTGTGTGTAATAAGGTCATCATTAAGAAGACCATGTCACTTTTTATGGGTCTTACTAAATTAGGCATTTTTTATCCACATCCTGCAGATTCCTGCTAATAGGTCCTGTTTTTTTGTTATTGACCATGTACATATATTTTAATGTTTAAGATACAATAGGGTAAATCAGAAAGATAAAAGATTTCTTTTGACTTTCCTAATTTTAATCATTAATCAAAACATCTTAAAACTTCTAACACTTTGAAATGAAATGAACTTGAAAGTGTTCAACTTTTAAAATATATGCATATGGTTTTTCGATTTATGGCCGATAGTATACAAAAGCAATAAAGTACTTGGTCAAAACTATAGTTTGTTGCAATTTTAGAAATCATTTTACAATAGTGTATTTTAAATTATTGCAATATAAAATATATTTTTTCTCTTAATATGTTCATTAAGCATTTGCAATAAAAACTTAATTCTTTAAAGTGGTATATTTTGTCTGCAAATAAAATTGCTATATAGCACCACACATTTGTTTTCACTTTGTGTGTTATTTCTGTTGTGATGCTTGCTATCAATATTGTATTCTGTGTACATACATGAAGTTGTGAATTTTAAATTCTAATAATATACTGGTATATGTAGGTAAAATTTTGTTTATAGTCATAACATACATGTCTACATGTTGGTGAGTTACAAACTATACCACTTTACCTAATCACTTTAGTAAGCACTGATGTAAACATTCATCCAGATGTGCTACAGTTCAGTTTACAACACACGCAAGACAGTCTTCAATCATTTAGTGTGTATAATATAAGTAAATACATAAAGTCTAGATCTAGTAATTAGTCTACTTTAATAATACGTCTGTTTATAGTCATCAGGATAACAACTACTTGTTGGCTGTGTTACAGTTTGCAACACTTCGCCTAAGTTCTAATGCTAACAGCAGAAGGCAGTCTTCAATCACTTAGTGTGTGTATTAAATAAATACATAATGTCTAGATCTAGTAATTAGTCTACTTTAATAATACGTAAGGCAGTCTTCAATCACTTAGTCACCTTAGTGTGTATATTAAGTAAAACATAAAGTATAGATCTAGTAATTAGTCTAGTTTAATAATAATACGTAAGGCAGTTTTCAATTAGTGTTTAAAGGGCCTACTAAGTAAATAAATACATAAAGTCTAGATCTAGTAATTAGTCTACTTTAATAATACGTCTGTTTATAGTCATCAGGACAACTACATGTTGGCTGTGTTACAGTTTACAACACTTCGCCTAAGCGCTAATGCTAACACGCAGCAAGGCAGTCTTCAATCACTTAGTGTGTCTATAGTAAATACATAGTAATTAGTCTACTTTAATAATAGCCTACGTCTGTTTATAGTCATCGGGACAACAACTACACGTTGGCTGTGTTACAGTTTACTACAACACTTCGCCTAAGCGCTAATGCTAACACGCAGCCAGGCTCTGGTTACGATCAGAAACAATGGTCTCCGACCTACTACGTCACAAACCAGTCTTTTGGCCTGAGGTCACGGAGGTCACGCTCAGAGGCGCCCAAGGATTCTGAAATAAAATTCCCAGTCTTCCAAACCGGGACCCCCGGGGTGGGGGCGATTGAAGACTACAGAATCTTCAGAAATAAAATGATTTTTTTTTTCCCCAGTTCAATGCTTTAAAATATAATGTTTAATCTTTTATTCATAAACACATTGGTTTATTTAAAGTTAGATAAATAGCATTTGTTTTTATTTTGTTCATTTTCATCTTGTTTGATAAGTGCAATATTCTACTTATCACTCTTTCATAGTTTTTTCTGACACTATTGAAAGCACTAAAAACACATTTATTGCATAGCTAGTTTTTAAACCTTGATATGCAAATAGTTCTGATCTACATGGCGGCTATGTTATAGTTTCATAAACGTTGACGTCTGTGTTATTTTTAGCAACACTGTAAACATTTTGCAATTCAGAGACTTTAGCGCTGGACTGAGCAGAAACTGTACAAAAATAAAAACAACACTAAATAAATACATTTTATTTACAATATAACAAAATAATATCATTAATAATGAGGCATAGTTAAAATTAATTAAACAAAAAAATATCACAAAAATGTGTTTTAAGTTTTTACTCTGCGTCCAATTAGCTATTTTTGTTTCTCAAAGATATGACTATACCAGAGGTGGGCAAATTACGGTCCGCGGACCACATGCGACCCATCAAATTGTTTTATGCGGCCCGCGAAAACCTTAATAAATCAAGTGTGCCCACACACTACACATATAAAAATGCAAATATATTAAAAATAAATAGTGTAAATATCTATAGAAATTATTGCAATTTTTTATTCTTATCACTTATAATGAAGAGGATAAAGAAACATTGTCTCTAAATGTTCCTTTTGGGAAGTTGAAAGTAAACGAAGATTATATTTAAATATTTTTTATAAATTCAGTAACACACAGAAGTCCATGCCATAGTCATAGTATGCAGCTGCTAAGGTCCATAATATATATATATATATATATATATATATATATATATATACATGCGGCCCGCCTAGTCCCCAAATGTTTTTAATGCGGCCCTCGGTTGATAAAGGTTGCCAACCCCTCGACAAAACTATATTTTTTTTAAATAGAAAAATTGCAAACTAATAGTAGGAAGTGTAATACAAATGTTCTTGTGAAAATAATAAATGATAAAATCAATCGAATATCCTTTTACCACAATTTTCGATCACTTCTATAGTTAATAATGTAGATGTGTACTTTCTGAATTATCTTATCTATGACTGTAAAACTCTAGTACCCCATTTCCTGCTATTACAGATATCCGGAGATAAACATAGTGCTGACAAACTATTTTCCCACACCCTTGTACACACACAGACACACACAAATAGAAATAAAATAAGCTATTCCTACATATGAAGCTGTTTCAAATTCAATCAACATTTAGAATGAAACTTTACATTGCTAATTAATCTAAAAATTAAATAAAAAGTTATTAAAGAAATTTTTACCTTTATTCGGGGAATTTGGGGCCACTAAATGTATTAAAGTTAAATAAATATTACACGCTCGGTAAACACCCTCCATCAGAACAAACCAACCCTAAAAAAGTATGTTGTCAGTTAGCACATCTAAGATGAATCGCTAGAACCACTATTATAACTAGCTAAATTTCCATGATGCCCAACCTAAATTGTTGAATAATATCATATATTCTTTCATACATCTCTGTTATGTTATCATATTTAAGTATCGTCTTAATCTACAGTTGTTGTATGCCTAATAGAAATATACTACTCAGTCATAAATTGTTACCTGAGTGTACGTCATATACTATTCTTTTCAACTGAAACATTGGAGGTGTTGTAATTTCACCATCTAAAGTTGTTTCCGTTGTTGCTGTAGACAATCTGTCTATTGTGTGGTATTGTCCTGTTTCTTTAAAAAGATTTTACAATTGGTTCTTGAAAAAAAAACATAAATGTATAGAAATATTTCAGCAGTAAGTAAAAGTAAAAGTTTCCCGTTCAGACCTTGCGATCAATGTGGTCCGATGATGTTAAACTCATCTGTTCATATGGCGAACTGTTAACGAGGGTGTCATGTGACCAGAACAATGACAAAGTTCCTTTACTTCCCCAACGTATGTCAGGTATAAATTATAGTTTAGGGAGTATATTTTTTTTAAATCCCTGTCTTCACCTGGATTCGAACTTGAGATCCTTCTGTTCATAATCATGTGTTTCACCAATTGGTCACCAAGCTATATATTTTATTCGATCAGAAAAAAAACAAAAAAAAACCTGAAAAGTGTGTATCAAAGTCACCGAATGTTAATTGTATTCCTTTACAGTTGTCATTATTAACTGCTTCATAAAACCTTGCAGATTGACGAATTTTAAATTATTTTATTACAGATCGATATAACATATGTAACTAGAACTACATATTAAAAACATAAGCAATACTTGAAGATAAATATATTTTAAGAAACATACCTCAATTTAAGTTTATTTGGATAAATTGAAAAAAAAATTATATAAATTATAAAAATACAAAAATTAAAGAGTGTATCACTGAATTCAAAACCGACTTTTAGTAAATACAATGGACCTCATTCACAAATCGTAAACAAACAAAAGTTAGCCACGTGGTTCTCTATATCTTCTATACAAATAATGTAATCTATAAAGGCTGTCTAATTTTTTTTTTTCATTTTTTAATCAATATCATCACATATCTAAATGTTATGTGTTTACGATTGGTAAATGAGGTCCATTGAGCTACTTTAGTTATTCTAATATCAAGAACTTAATATTAAATGAAATAAACAAATGAGATTGGACCAAAGCGCTCTGAGCATGCTATAAGCATGAAATTAGCGCTATATAA
>JADKLZ010071522.1:1375965-1406137 GCA_021533235.1 Biomphalaria straminea | reverse complement strand
TTCTTTCTTCTACTATTTTAATTACACAAATTGGTGCAGATTCTCTATTTAAAAAAAATTCAACTGGTCAAAAAACACCCTTCAAAAAATTAATCGTCAAATTTAGATGCCATTTAAATTAATCATTTTAAGGTCAGATTGTAAATCTTCAATGTGCCTAAAATAATTAGCAAAATTAAAACGAAACTAAAAGTAATAAGTTACTTCAAAATATGTGTTACCTGTGTTGTACTCAGTACCTACGAATGTCAGGAGAGATGTGTTAGAAAGTAAAACAGTACCACTGTTATTGAACCAACTGTAAGTAGCGCTCTCTGACCCCAAGCCTTTCAACTTACATGAGCAGTTAGCGATGACATCCTCTTCAATATTTTCAACACAGTTAGGGAATAGGATCGTTGGGCTTTCTAAAGTGATTACAAAATGTGATTAAATATTTGAAACCTAATATTTAAGATGTAGATAGATATATGGATGGATAGATTCATAGATTTAGATTTAGATTTAGATAAGATAAGGTGGGTAGATTCATAGATTTAGATTTAGATTTAGATAAGATAAGGTGGGTAGATTCATAGATTTAGATTTAGATTTAGATAAGATAAGATATATAGAGAGATTAATAGATAGATAGATAGATAGATAAATAGATAGATAGATAGATAGATAGATAGATAGATAGATAGATAGATAGACGTACATGAAGATAGATGGAATAATTGGCTAGGTAGTTGCATTTTTTTATATATGCTAACTATGTGAATAAAATTTTGTTCGGGTCAAAATATTTTTTTTCCCTACTGATTGTATGCATTTTATGGATACAAGAAGTAGCTAAATTAAATAGAAGTTTGATTTTTTAATCTATACATGTTGACATGAAATTATTTTTACCAATTTAACTTTATTATAGCAGTTGTATAGTTCAAAACAAATTAAACTTACCAAATTTTAATTCTAAAATTTTAATGACTCCATGCATTTTATCACTGCTGGTTTCGTTTTTAATGTTTGGATACATTGACACGTTTACTGTATAAATGCCAACTGTTCCCAGTGTAATCTTTTGATTAAACTCACAAGTAGCCTTGTAGTAAAATACGTCATCGGATGAATTAGTTGGCCAGTACATGGAGTTGGACGCATGTGTGATCGTACTATTTACCTAATTAAAAAATAAAAACACAAATCTTATTACTATTTTTGGCGAGTCTCGTTTGTGAATGTCATAGCGCGTTTTTGTCTCCTTGTTAATAATGGCGTACATATGTGCATAGCAGATGTCCGCCCACGATTACCCTAGCTTTCAGAACCGTAACCTCACATAATTCTTCTTTTCTTTTTTTTTGTTTGCCTAAGCTGTGTTCAAGTGCTGTTGTTTTTTTTTCTTCTTTTGTCTACATTCTATTTTATGTGTCTGTCTAGTAAATTTTGTTACTTAATAAACTGTATTTTAATTCTATTCCGTGTTACCATTCCGAAGCAAGACATGGGATTGTACTAATCGAGTTGAATGGAAGGACATTTGTGACTAAGAGACTCTTGTTGGAACTTTCTTCTGCTTAAATTTGTATTTTGAATTTAGTGTTGTTAGTTACCTGCACATATATGCATTTTAGAAATTGCTCTATGAATATTTGGTCGTTGTGATGAACTTTACATCATCTGCCCTATAGACCTCAAGGTCTGAAAGGGGAACTTTACTTTTACTTTTTTCTATGAATATTTGTGTTATTCAGCGACTGTCTATAATATACTAAGTTGTTTTTCACAATAAATGTAATCTAGAGTGTTCTAGAGTGTTTATACTTTCTCTCAGATCTAATGAGATTTATGCCTAATGCACATATATCCATTTAATTTATGTCGGAAGGGTGTCTGCTTACAATAATACATCATATGCAAGAAAATTTAAGTAACCAAGTTGATAGTTTGAAAAATTTCAACATTGTTAGATAGTCACGGTTCTACCATCAACATTCGCAATTAATTTATCTACTAGGCAACGAATATTAGAAACAGGGGCAAGTACAATACTTGCGCAGTTGAAGTATTTGCGATTTTCTAGTTTAGTAAAAAATGTTTACCCGATTTTGTTATGTTTCTGATGTTCCTTCCGAATGTTGAATCTTATTACATCCTATCATAAAACTTTATATGGAGCGATTGGGGATTGAGGTGGGCAGGGTTAAAACGACTATCTACGTAATATGTTTGTAGCAATAATATAGCGTATAGCATTAGAGTTGGACGAACCCGTTAGTGTAATGTGGTACAGTTTAGTTAACTCTTACAGTTCACGGTCCTCGTGTATGACATTCGGCTCAAGCACCACGTACTGCTAATGCCGCCTCTATGGACTGACAAATATGCTAGGCCTACATATTTTAGATGTTTCTTAAAAGTTGGGGGCAATCTACATCCTAGCCTAAACCTCTCGATGGACGACGGTGGTGAAACAGACCTGATTTCATAGAGATGACCGAACGACAGTCCCAAAGACATACCACACTACCAGCGACGCTAAAAAAAACAACAAATAATGAAAATGCGCTACAGTGAAACTACATTTGTAGCTCTGTCCTTATGTAGCCTATTACTAAATTCGACAGATTTTTCATTATTAAACACTATAATTCTTGAGTATTTCGTTAAAAAAATGTTTTTGGAGATCTCTTTCTGCTTCGTACTACAAAAGGAGGTCTAAGTCCGCTTCTTTTTCCATAACATAAATTGATCGCTTGCTGCTCTTGTACTAGCCTTACTGAGTTACACAAAAAAAGAGAAAAAAATAAGTACCTATTAGAAGGTTAAATGTATACTTATATAACTGTCACCGATAAATGTGTGTATTAATGTATAATGTATTTTATGTAAGCGCGAATGACGGGAAGTGTGTTAGTTGCCAGAGAGATGCCAGTAGTGATAGATGCTTTGAACCTCAATAAAGTTTATGTGTTCGTCTTGATCGAATTGTGCAGTGTTTCGTAATTTTAGATGAACCCAGGGACACCTAGACATCGAGACTTAAGGTAGTTTCTATCAAGTTATCAGTAGAAATATAAATAAGAAGAGTTATGATAATAACTATTCCTAATGTACTTATAAAAGGCCATTACCTTTGAAGAATTGCGGATTAAAGTAAACAAACAAACTGCCTCAGGAAAAATTTTCATTGTGGTACATGAGATGTGAACCTGCTCTTCAGATCTTGATTCACAAGTCAAGTTTTTAGCTTTAGCTGTTTTTTTTTAAATAAATATTAAATATGATAATTTAAGAATTTACACTTTATATAGAAATAATTATCTTCAGGACTAATAACACTAAGAATTTAATCCCTAAAACGCGGATGGTAGTTTAGTCTCTAAACATCAGAATTGTAATTCCATTTTGTATTGTAAAACAGCTTAGTACTTTAAGGGTTTACAATCAAAATGAAGTGCTTCTCAAAAGTATCGCTAGTTGTTAATACCCAACCAGGTTAATTTAAGAGAGTTTTTTTTTTTTTTTTTGGTTTAGTATAAGTGATACGCATGGAACTTATCATACCAGAGAAGCGGTGCTATTCAACAATCTAAGTTTTTTGTGCATAGTGAAAGATAAAACCATAGTTAAAAAAAAATAGACGTGATTAACGTGTTGTACGTTTTTAAGTCGCTTCCAAGCAGAACAAAAATGGAAATGCCTTAGAATGTTTTTTATTACATAGTTTTTACAAAGTTTATAATATTGATTATTATATTAAAATAATTATGCAAAATACTTTCAAAAAGGTTTCTTTTTTTTTCTGTTTTTTTTTTCACTTAAAAAATTATCAGCATGCTCATTAGAGCCATGCTTTCATAGTCGAAGTGTGTTAAATTCTTACTATTTAAAGGTGCTAAGAAAACATTGCATACATACATATACGTACACACATACAGAAACAAACGAAACTACAACAAAATATATTTTTTAAACATTGAACATTACCAAGGTACAGTAAGTTTTTTTGTTTTTTTATCTCCAAAGCAACTTCAAAGCTAATTGTCAATGAGGTTTTGAAACTAGCATGCTTTCTGGCAACAGAAGCTATGTTAATTTCATGAAATGATTGAAATATCTTTGTTTCTATTCGCTTGTTTCTAAATATATTACAAAGTAGATTATACATTTTTTTTAAGGAAAAAGAAAGTCAGTCGTAGTTGAAAAGCTTGAACAAAGTCATTTAACTTTTTAAAAATTAAATTGAATTTTTACAATGAATTTCTAGTTCCAAAATTCATCATCATCATCATTGGCCTCCTTTAGTCGTAGAACGACTATGATTCATCTCTCACACTTCCTCGTGCGGCTGTGTAGCCCTATTTTGGAGAGACTCCCGTCCACAAGTATCGCAGGTAAAGGTGGTCTTCGCTACAGTGGTAGAGGATCTGGCCATTTTTCGCGTTGTCCGCTTTTCTTCCAGAGCTGAGGCCCATGCTCTTCGCTGTCCATAGCTTTCTTGGTCACTGTCTCTCTCCATCTGGTGCGGTCTAGAGCTATGTCTTCCCACTGGTCAGTATTGATGTTCACTGATTTGAGGTCACGTTTTATTACATCTATGTAATGGAAGTGAGAGGGCGCGGTGGCTGAGCGGTATAGCGCTTGGCTTCCGTACTGGAGGTCCTGGGTTCAAATCCTGGTGAAGGCTGCGATTTTTATTTCGGGATTTTCGGGCGCCCTTGAGTCCACCCAGCTCTAATGGGTACCTGACATTAGTTGGGGAAAAGTAAAGGCGGTTGGTCGTTGTCCTGGCCACATGACACCCTCGTTAACCGTGGGTCACAGAATCAGATGACCTTTACATCATCTGCCATATAGACCACTAGGTCTGAAAGGGGAACTTTAATGGAAGTGGAGGCGACCAGTTTTTCTTGAGCCAGTCGCAAGTTGTCTGTAGAGGATGACTTTCGGTATGCGATTGTCCTTCATCCGGGGAACATGTCCAAGCCAGCGCAGGCGGCGTTGTCTAAGGGCTGTAAAGATGCTGGTAATGCGTGTTCTTGCAAGGATCACAGTATTGCACACTTTTTCTTTCCATTTGATGTTCAAGATCCCACGAAGACATCGCAAACGGAAAGAGTTCAGTCTTCGCTCTTGCTTTGCGTAGGTGGTCCATGATTCACTGTCATACAGCAGCGTACTCATAACGCTAAGAAAACAAATGTTATGGGACCTCCTGCTACAGCACCACCATCCATCTTCATAGACGATAACAAGCTATATGCCGTAAATGAATTCTGCTATCTTGGATCCACAATTCAAGACAGCCTTTCTCTAGATGAAAAGATAAAAAAAAACGTTTAGGGATAGCTGCATCGTCTTCGCAAGACTCAGGTCAAGAGTTTGGGAAAACCAGAAGCTTAACTACAGCGACCTAAATGGAAATCTACAAGTTCCAGAATTAACGCTTTGTATTTTTAGTTAAAGAATTTTCATTGTTTGAAATAATAGTTTACATTTAAACCTCCGCATTGCGATTTGTTGACTGGTTTGTAATTGTTTGAAAAAGACATATACACTAGATTATAATATCAGAAACATAATATTGACATTGTACAACACAATCGTAACATCAAGGCATCCTAAGGTTTAGCACTCAAAAAACAAATTGAAATTTAGTTAATCTTGTTAAACTATAATATCTAATTTTAGTATTAATCTACTATATATTTGCAAGTTACCACCGACAAGAGATCTCTTAAACTGTGCCTCTAGTCCACATAACAATTTCGTATAAAGGTTCCTTTTACATGATAGTTACTTGTTAAGAATAGGATTTAGCATATTTACATCGTTACCATCGCAATTCGCGAAAAACCGCAGGATGTCTTGATAGTTTATTGGGTTGAGAAAGCTTTAACACACACTCTAATTCCAATTAACATTTTTTTTATATAAATGCATTTAAAAAGCGTTTAGCCAGATTCCTCCTTCTTTTATCCACCAGGCTTTTACAACTGGTTCAGACAAATGATAGTATCATAGAGTATAGAGAAAGCTTACAGCATGAAATTGCCCTACTAAAAAATTATTGGTGCAAATATTTGTATTCGCATAGATGTTATTGTTAATTTTTATATATTACACATTTTAGTATAAGACTGATTCAGACTTAAATACAACGACATTTATTAAAAGATTTTTTTAAAGTTTTTGTTTTAAATGTTTGCTTTTAAAATAGAAAGAGAAAGAGTGAGGAACACGTATGTGTCAAATAAACATTTGGCTTTTAATTTTGTGTTGTCGATTGTATATCGTGTTTACGGCTTTAAAAAAATTGCTGGAAACAAGGTAGGAAATTGTAAATTCTATCATTATAAAGAACATATATTTTTCTTTAATACTGAAATAGCAAAATTAAAATTAATTGTTATGTTTAGCCAAAAAAAAAATATGGCATAGAATATCCAAGCATTTCCATATCTAGATATCCAACTTTTGAATATTTATCAAAATAAAAATACAAAACTTAAATTGATTTAGTCAGTGTGACAAGAAAGCCTGTCAAATTAAAAACTAAAAATGTAATTTAACAAATTTAAAGATAAAAATGAATATATTTCCACTAATGATTTATTTATGTTTCAGACTTACTAAATTTTTTAAAACAATAATGTTGAAGCTCTCCCTGTTGCAAATTATGACTGATTTTGAAGTTTACTTCTTTAACATGTGTCGTAGATCTAGTGATATTTGTTTCTCTCACTGTTAAATTGTGGCTTACTTTGTTCCAGTCACACGTATAACTAGACTTAAACATAGTGCACTCCTCACTGACATAGCATATACATTGGTAAGTATCATTTTCAAAAACCGAAATCTGACTGCTTTTGTTGATTGTAAAAACATTTGTTGGAAATTGTAATACCACTGATGATCCTTCTTCGACTGAATCGCAATAAAGCATATCTGTGGAAAATTAGATAGAGAAGAATAATTTTTATTAATATCTCAATAACTAGCTATGTGTTTAACCGGCTTTGCTCGTTTTTTTTTCTCTGTTTTTTGTATTGTTATATTAAGGTCAAACGGTTTTGATTTCCATGCGGGACACACATACATACGCCTTACTTTCTGCCTTATACATTAGACTAGACGTATATTACCCGCGGCCTGCGGGTCTTTATTTGCGTATCACTGTTGATATAATCACTGAGAGTGTTTTGTAAACAATTGTTGTGACACGGTTACTATGTGTGGTCAACCGTGACACACGGTCAAGTGTTGGAGAACTGGGAGTTAGGGGACTTGGGGAAGTGACGTGGATGTGATAAGGAGAGAGAGGAAAACAACCGAGTAGAGTGTGTTGTAAACAAGAGAGTTGCTGTGTATAATAATAACTGTACATATGTTAGATTGAATAAAATGTTATATTAATGAATAAACTTGTTTCCTCACAACTGGCGACCCCGACGAGATACGACGAAACACAAGTAAGTGAAAATGTCGATGTACCAAATATTTAGACAAGCGGGCAAGGAAAATGGCCTGCAAGGAGAAGAACTTGAAAGGTTCATTACACTAAAAATAACACAAGAGGAAGAAAGAGAAGAGAGGAGGCTAAATAGGGAAGAAACTAGAAAGAAAGAAGAAGATAGTAGAAAGAAGGAAATCTTACAACTAGAACTAGAACTTAAAGAAAAGAAAGACAAAGAACAACAAAATGAAAAAAAAGAACACTTTGACAAATACAAACAACTAGACAGAATGTCTCCATTCGACGAAAGCCAGAACGAGTGCATTGACTCATACCTACTGAGGTTTGAGGACATAGCAACAGCCTGCAACCTCCCTCAGTCAGAATGGGCAAGAAGCCTCATGGGGCGATTGAAAGGGAGAGCCATGAATATCTGCATACAAATGCGAGAAGAGGAAAGAAAAGACTACGTGGCCGTGAAAGAGGCTTTACTAAGACAATTTGGCTCCACAAGTTACGAATACAGAAGGAAATTGAAAGAGTCGACACCTCTAGCGAACGACGATCCACAAATATTCGTCACCAACATGTCAATTTACTTCGATCGATGGGTAGACCTGTCAAAAGTGGATCACAAATATGAAACCCTCAGAGAACACATCATAATGGACGCTGTGATGGAAGCTTACAATAACAATGTGAAAACATACGTAACGGAGCGAGAGCCAAAGACCATCAGCAGCCTCATAGCACAACTAAGACAGTATAAGGCTGCACACCCAAGAGAAGTGTTAGCTAGAGAGAACCCAACCGCGACATCCGCTTTTATGGTGAGCAACACCGTTAGAATGCGGACACCAAGCCCTCTATATAGAAGAGAGAACGCTAACCGAAGCCCAACATATACGGAAAGAAGAGAGAAAGATAAGGAAATGAGCCCAACCTATAGTTATCAAAGCCCAACATATACGGAAAGAAGAGAGAAATATGGAGAAAGGAGCCCAACCTATAGTTATCAAAGCCCAACATATACGAAAAGAAGAGAGAAAGATGGAGAAAGGAGCCCAACATATAGCTACAAGGAACAAGAATACAGACGAAATCAGCAAAGAGTTCGTTTCCAATGTGAAATATGTGGTAGAACAAACCACACTACAGAGACTTGCTTCTACAACCGATGCAATAAAGTTGGGAACAACAGACCAAGAGATCGAGCGTTTGCTGCCAAAGACGCTGATAAACTGCAGGTATACCCAGGCTTCGTGGGGGAACAGATGACCAACGTACTGTACGATACAGGCGCAACAGGAATTTTAGTCGCAAAAGAATATGTCAACCCACATGAGTACACCGGAAGAAGACAAGACTGTGTTGGTTACACTGGCCAAGTAACTACACACCTGGTAGCACGTATCAACATACACACACCGTTCATCAGTGGGTGGCATGAGGCTTTAGTACTAAATAATAAGCCTGACAACATTGGTCTTATCATTGGGGGCATCAAAGGCTCTAAACCTTGCACAGTAGAAGAACTAAACGAGTGGAAAGAAAAATACACACAGAGATGTTACATGGTTACTACAAGAGCTCAGAAGAAAGCAGAAGAAGTGCTAAATACAAACAATGAAAATGAAAATACTGAAAAAGGAAATAGCCATATGAGAAACCATAATCAATTAAACGAACCGAATGAAATCTCAACAGAAAGTCAAGACCAACTACAGATTAAAACAGAACAATTTGTCACTGAACAGAAAAAGGATCCAGATCTAATGAAACTCATAGATAGTGTCGCTCCACCAAGACGAGGGTTAATCAAGATAGGCGAAGATGGTGTCTATGTGAGAGAAATTCATCTGAAAGCAGGCAAGACACAACAATTGCTAATCCCAAAGAAATATAGAGAAACAATATTAAAGCTTGCACATGACACCCCGTTTGCCGGACACATGGGAGTAAAGAGAACATTGAATAGAATCTTGAACGAATTTTTTTGGCCTAGAATTACGCAAGAAGTCAAGGCCTATATAAAATCTTGCCATAACTGCCAAATACATGGAGCAAAGGGAACATATATGCAAGCCAGAATACAAACAACAGACTTAAGTGAAATGCCATTTGAGAAGATAGCTGTAGATATTATGGGACCAATGCCAGTAATATCCGGAAGAGGCCATCGCTACATATTGACTGTTGTAGACATGTGTACACGGTTCCCAGAAGCAATACCATTGAAAAGAATTTCTTCTGAAGATGTGGAAGACGCACTAACAACAATATTTTCAAGAACAGGTTACCCTCGGATAATATTGAGCGATGAAGGCACTCAATTCAAATCAAATGAATTCGCGCAGTTTTGCAAGACTCTGAATATTAAACAACAATTTACCACTCGAGCCCAACCTCAAAAAAATGTAATGTGCGAACGCCTGAACTCAACTCTGAAAACAATGCTGACCAAAGTAACACAGGACAACCCAACAGACTGGGACAAGCTGATCAACCCTATACTGTTCGCCTACAGAGAAGTACCACACACAACAACGGGCTTCTCGACATTCGAGATGACCTACGGCTCACCTGTTAGAGGACCCATGTCACTATACAGAGACTTTCTAGTTAATAGAAACATAGAACACGATGTACTGACAGGATACGATCTTGTCATCAAAACAAGACAAAATATAATCGAAGCATACAAAACTGTCCAAAAGCAAGCAAACAAAGAGAAACCAGAACTATGGAGAAAGCTAAATGAAGGACGAAAGTTGAGAACACTACAAGTTGGTGATAATGTCATGGTTCTGCTGCCTGACAAAAACAACAAGCTATCTATAAAATGGCAGGGCCCATTACAAGTCACTAAAATGATCTCGAAGGTCGACTATAGCATAAACATCAGAGGCCAAGATAAAGTACTTCACATCAATATGCTGAAGCTGTACATGCCCAGACCATTTACCCTTTCAACGAACGCTAACCAAGACACGCAAGACAGTCAGAGAGTCATGATGACAGAACCAATAGGGCCACACAATACAGCAAAATACTATCAGACCACTACAAGACAACAGAAGCAAAATACTCAACGTAACAGTACCTACAACAAAGGGACAAGTCCGAATCATCTTAGGTTTATGTAATTACTATAGACGGTCCCTGGCTAATTTCACAAGTATTACACAACCTCTAATTGAACTGAAAAAAAAAAAAAGGGCATGCCAAACAAGATCATGTGGAGCTCAAGACTATAGGAATACCTACAAAGCATTAAAAGTGCCTTCTCAGACGACATAGTACTACAGCTTTCAGACACCAGGACCCCTTTCTACGTGGCAACAGACGCATCCTCCACTGCAGTGGGAGGCACTTTAATACAGAAGTGTGACGCAACACAGCTGAACAAAAATACTGAACAATAGAGCGTGAAGCTCTAGCTATTGACAGCTTTACAGTTCAAGCCATTCGGGGACCTATCAACGTGATAGCTGACGTGTTGGCAAGATGTGTCTATGGACCGCTGGACTAAGGTTCATTCATTAATCAGCTAATGACAAAATAACTAATATCTTGTATGATAACTTTAAAATTTAGATTCTCAAGACGGAAGTAAGATTACGCTTCTGAATTTCTTTTTTATTTCATTCAGATATGTGAAATTTTAACTATAATATAGCTTTTTTTTGTTTGTAACATTGATTATAGTCGTAGTTATAGACTAGGAATTAGTATGTAAGAAACACAAAGTAAACAATTCCCTTAGTTTGGAAGATGTATATGATGTAACAAAGTATTAACTAATTGGGTATTGTTCACCTTCCAATGTTCCATTCAAAACATTGTCGTTAAAAA
This sequence comes from Biomphalaria straminea, assembly GCA_021533235.1. Classification (NCBI taxonomy): domain Eukaryota; kingdom Metazoa; phylum Mollusca; class Gastropoda; family Planorbidae; genus Biomphalaria; species Biomphalaria straminea. Next base: position 1,394,838 of record JADKLZ010071522.1, on the reverse strand, counting down.
AAAAAATAAAAAAAAATGTGTGGATTTTGTTATACAAGTTTTAAAATAGAACAGGACATAAGCTGAGTTTGTATTTCCGCGATAGTTCATTAGAAATATTCCTTTCAATAACATATTGAAGATTCATTAGTAGCTATAGGCATTATCAGTCGTCTCATAATTGAAGATGCCATTGTATAACATGTCATTTTTTTCTTGTCAATGTAAAACAGTATGAATGTACACTCAAACTATAGGGATCGTGAAATTTTGATACGATCAAAAAAAACGAGCTAATTATTTTATAAGTAAAACGAATGCGGATAGCATGAATGTAAAAATAGAATGAATGTAGCTATCAAAATAGCTAATGGACTTAAATCCATTTTTTCAAATAAAATCATTTGCTTGTAGGTATACATATTTTTCATTTAAATTTCAAATGAATAGACTTAATTTTGTATGTTCATGTGTTAAAGAAAAAATTAGATCTATCATCTTTGAATTAGACAAACAAAGATGTGTTCTGGACCATCACTATTAAGCATCTTCTTTTCCGTGAAGCAAAAAAAAAAGCTACGTTACGCCAAAACTAAGACGGCGTATCTTTATTAGGAAACAGCTGTTCGCCGATGATGAGGCACTCATATCGCATTAACAATCCTCTCTTCTGGCAGCTAGTTGTCAAATGTTTAGCCCTACACTTAGACTATCCAAGATTTCGTAGAATTACCATCGATACATATTTGAAACTACAAACTTACGTTAGTGCAGGAATTCACCTACTGTCACAACATGAATAGTCAGATACCTACATTTAAACACTAAGCTGACAAAACGATTTGGAAAGACTTTTTTATTATTATTATAGCTTTTATATAGCGCTACTTTCATGCTGATAGCATGCTCAGAGCGCTTTGGTCCAATCTCATTTGTGGACCAGTGGGGGGAGGGGGTATCTTGGAGCTGGTTTTCCGTGCTGCCTTTAGGCGCTCAGTAAACACAACTCTGCCCGAGTCGGGTGTCGAACCTCGAGCCCCCTTCTTGGTAGCCAAGCAAGCCAAGCTCAAGCCGCACTTAGCCTCTCGACCACGCTTCCCACTGTCTTCTGCGGCAATGACAAACTCTCCAAGCACGAAAGGGAAAATACCAAATTGACTACCAAATTCTTAATTTTTGTCTGCAATGCATGCTTTCTGAGCACACTTCTCTATGGCAGTGAGAGTTGGGCAGCTTACATGCGCCAAGAACACAGGTTAAATAGTTTCAATTACGCTGCCTGCGACGCATAGTGTGCATCTCCTGAAGGGATCATTTCTCCCTCCTATACGTTTTGAAACGGACCAATATGCACAGCATCTATGTTGGCTCGGACATGTTACTCGGATGCCAGATGAAAGAATCCTAAAGGCAACCTTTGAGCTAAGCTTGCTAAGTGAGTCAGACCCAAGGGCCACTAAATACCATTCTACAGAGATATCTGCGAGCGAGACATGAGAATAACGGGCAGCGACCAAAGAAGTGGGTGGAGATAGCACAAGACCGTACAGTATTACGCTCCAGAATTGGCTTGATAAGTTACTCCAGACTCTTTTCCTGTCTCAAGACAAAACCAAAGCCAGTGACTCACCTGAGTACATCCATTGTTATCCGAGACAGAAGGAGCCATATAAAAATGATTCTAAATTGTTATATTTTAAATAAACAGAGCAAAAGGTTCCGAAAAAGAAAGATTAACAAAAAATCCCGATTTGTTAAAAAAATGGTATATTCCACTTCGAATTTGTTTGTCTTTCTAAGTTGTATGTTCCTTTGCAGTCTGCACCCTGGCTTGTTGGTTTTATTTTATATTGTTTCTTTTTGGTAATAGAGTGTATCTTTAGTGAAATATATAAATATCTCATTGGCCTCCTTCAGTCGTAGAACGACTATGGTTCATCTCGCACACTTCCTCGTGTGGCTGTGTAGCCCTCTTTTGGAGAGACACTCCCGTCCACAAGTATCGCAGGTAAAGGTGGTCTTCGCTACAGTGGTAGAGGAGTTGGCCAGTTTCCGCGTTGTCCGCTTTTCTTCCAGAGCTGAGGCCCATGCTCTTTCGCTGTCCATAGCCTTCTTGGCCACTGTCTCTCTCCATCTGTTGCGGTCTAGTGATGTCTTCCCACTGGTCAGTATTGATGTTCACTGATTTGAGGTCACGTTTTATAACATCTATGTAACGGAGGTGGGGGCGACCAGTTTTTCTTGAGCCAGTCGCAAGTTGTCCGTAGAGGATGACTTTCGGTATGCGATTGTCCTCCATCCGGCGAACATGTCCAAGCCAGCGCAGGCGGCGTTGTCTGAGGGCTGTAAAGATGCTGGGAATACCTGTTTTTGCAAGGATCTCAGTATTGCACAAAGTATTGCATATAAATATACAAATCAACAAAATTTATTACAAATTCAATAGTAACAAAGTAATGCGGTTTGATTAACTGTAGAACAAGATATTTAACGGTATTAATAAATGTGGGTGTAAATTGATTTTACTTAATAAAAGATGTCTTTTTCTTATTTAAAAAATATTTTGAAAACTTTATTTAGATATTGTTTTGAAAAATTATCAACGAATACCTGATGTGAAGTAATTTTAGTGGCTTGCTTGTACCTTTTTCTTAAAATTTCAAATTCTAGAACATGTATTTTTTTTTACAAAGCTTTTATCAACACACTCTGTATAACAAGTCTACTCATATATACATAAAACATAAAAGAATAGTTTGGATAACTGTATGATATATTTTAGATATATACATCATATTTTAGAATACAAAATTATGTAAAAAAGCAACTACTGTTACATACTTAAACTTACCACAATGATATTTAAATGATGAAAACATCATCCAAATAAATATACGTTTTTTTGATGAATAGCACATTATCGCTATTATTTTACCAGAAAAGCAAAAATATTTCCTCCTTTAATTTTTAAAACATTATCACTAGACACAATTGGATTTAAACAGTCATCTTGAGGACTCACAGTCATTTCAGGTCCAAATGATCAAAGAAATATACTATTACAAGTAATGAATGGCTAATGAAAATATATTATACAAACACTTTTTAAAAAGCCAAAATCAAATTTTAATATACATAAAATTTCCGAAAGGTTCAGGTGGCTCTGACATGATTTTTAAAAAGTAGATTTAAAAAATTATCACATAAGGATAAATGTATTTTTTCATCTATTTCAAACATGGAAAGACACTGAAAAATGCAATATTTACAATTATATTTTTTATACAATTTTCAATTTCATTTGTGAATAATATCATTTTTGAGTGGTTTACCTTAATTGTCAATTGGCTATTTATCTTACTATACAAATTACAAACAATGTTTCAAACGTGAGAAGAAAATTACGTACTACTACTGTCCTAGACATTTTTTGAATGACCCCTACAATTTTGTTTCAATATTAACTAAGCGTTTTTTATTCTTATGGATTGTATATAATTTAAGCAATTACTGTGCTTTAATACATGATTTAGCTAAAGGTTAATTTGTATTTATTTTTATAATAACCAAAACTTGAAATTAAAAGTTAATGAATACGGAAGCTTGAGTACATTTTTAATAATAACTATGTTTGTAAGACACTCCTACAGTTTGTTTGTGCTTGAAAAGTAATGGAATTAACAATTCGACCCAGTTATCAATTATATATTATTCAATAGATTAAATAATAGTTTTAGTTTCTCTCACTGAAGCTTATTTTATATAAACATAAATTTTTCTACACCAACATAGCATTAGAAATATTCCATTTTTAGATGCGAATCAGGAAATAAACGTTATCTTATACTACGGTTTCAAGCACTTGAAAATGCTCGTATTTCTAGCCTACTTTAAAATGTATGACTACAAAATCACGTCTGGCCAAGGACTTCCTCGATGGTAAATAGTAAATTGATGTCGTTAATGGTTTTGATTTTACAAAAAAAAAACTACAGTTACAGATTTCCATCAAGAAAAGCTTAGACAGTTGTCAGGACTGTAGTTGCATACCATCAGATATTTAAAACGTCTATTTGCTAAGTATACCTTAGACTAAATATAAATGCGTTTCTTTTAAAAATTGTTTTTGTTTGAGTTATAGTTGCAGCAATCCAGTGGCTGACTGGGTTTCAAAACCGGCTCTGGAATATCTATACAATCCGGCTAACAAACTGTATTCCTTATGATGGGCATCCAATTATACCGTTTACCAAAAGCATTGTGTAAATCTTAATAATGTATCGCAAGTAGTTAGATGTAACTATCTAATGAGCCATATTACTTAGTGTAGAATAATAAAACTTAAAAATGGGACTCTCTTAATGTGAAAAAACATCCTGCTACCTACACATTAATATATGCATTTACTTCATATACACATTCAAGACATCTGAACACCCCATTAACGAAAAATAGTGTTTATGATTTAGTCCCACTCTTCGCAATTTTCTCAAGCCATTTACAAAAATAACTCTTCAACCTCCATTTTTTAACTGTCCATCTCACAAAGCTGATTGTTTAAGAGCTTAGCCACCAAACCTGGGGGTTGGTGCCCTGGGTTCGAATCTAGATAAATACTGAGATTTTGAATTTCGTGATTTTTAAGGCACCCTTGTGTCCATCCAACTTTACATATATTTTGTTAGTCGTTGTTCTGGCCACATAACACCCTGATCGTTAACAGGAAGCCAAAGAAACAGATGACCTAAGCATCATCTGACCCCTATAGCACGCAAGACTGAATGGGGAATTTACTTTACTCAGAAGGTTAAATGCTAATTTCTCAATAACGTGGAAACCTTTTTTGTCTTCTTATTGGATTTGGTTACACACACAACAAATCATTAAGTTTACTTGTCTGAAGGTAATGTAATATCCATACAGTCCAGTAAAAAAAGATGTTGTCAAGAATGTTTCATATCTTTGTTGTTCAACTAAGTATAAATATGTGTTGCCTTACCTCAAATGCACAGGCAAGCTGAATGAAAAAAAAATATCGTAACCTATTAAAAGGAAACTTTGTCTCATGTGAAGTTGACAATAAACATATTTTTTTGCTTCTTTTGTTTGTGCTTTGAATAAATGCTCTTTGGTAAATCTCCAATGAATCTCTATTAAATCTCTAATGCTTGCGAGAAAAGAATAATAAATTTACTTGATTGTTTTTACAGTGGATTCCAGCCACAAAACTATAAAAAATACTAGACAGATATTACCCGCTGTCCGCGGGTCTTAATTTGCGTAATGCTGATGTAGTCAGTGATATTGTGCATTAGAAACAAAGAAAATAATCATGTTTAAAGTAAAGCGAATGCGCGAATTCACGTTAAAAAAGAAATCATTAATGGAGCTATAAATAGAAACTTGACCTTATTTTACGCGATAATAGGAAAATAGTTGCAATCATGTAAAAATGCTTTAGAAAACAAATTTCAATGTTAATTTGATTAAAATATGAAATGAATGGACTATAATTAGTATGTTCAAGTGTTAAAGCTTTAAACTATCTTTGCGAAGAAAAGTTCTATCATCTTTAGTTCTAGGAATAGAGAGATTTGTAACCTTTCGGTAATGTCTAATGCAACTATGTTCAACAGGATTTTTATATTCGCAGATACAAAGAACGAATTTATGTAAAAATCCTTTTGAAACACAAATTCGAAGTCTAATTTTGTTAAATAATTAAATCATTAGACTATATTTTGTATTTTCATGCGTCAAAGTTAAAATCTATAAGTGCAAAGTGTATTTCTTAAAATTAGATCTAGAATAATCTAGATCTAAATCCTTTCGATCTTTTTCATTTGTAAACAAAGCCTAGTTCATAAAATAGTATAGCTGTAATAGACTTGGGAAACTTTATTTTTTATTTAGGGTTTTAAGTTTGTTTTAGGGCTACAATTCATACATACAGGTCTAAGTTAGTACCCAAGGAACATTTCTGTCAAGTTTTGTCAAGATCGGTGAAATGGTTTTGATTTCTATACGAGGACATACATACATAGGCTACATACATATATACATACATACATACGCCTTTGTTTTCCTTTTATATATTAAGATATTTAGACTGAACATGAAGATATTTTAACACTACAAAAAATGTCGTGAAAATCCTAAAACAATTTTATGGCATTAATTTATGGCACTATCGACCCAAAAGGGTACCGGCCAACCGGGCATTAGCTCGAATGCCCATATAGCTAGTCCGCCTCCGCAGCTATTCCTTCAGCTTCACTCACAGTCTCTTTCTATTCTAATCAACATGTAAAAATGCTTTTGGAACCAACAGTAGAAAAAAAATTCCTTTCATTGGTTGTCATTACAGGATTGTTAACAAAAGAATGAATATTTTATTTTCTCCTTTATATTTTTGTTTACAGTTGGATTATATGTATACGGTTTTGATCTTTTAATGCTTACCAAACATACATAATATGATAAAAATTAATAACAAATATAACTATACATAATAACTATGATAATAAATAAATGAAAGCTGGTATTGATAAAGTGAAAATACTTCGATTAATTCATATTTTTATTTCTTCTTAGATTGCTAATTCTCTTAAATTTTTATTTTCTGTTCTCAAGATAAAAATTAAGTGAGATTGTTTCAAGATAATTATCAATGAGTGTTAACGGATACGCTGACCGGAAAGACTTTTTGTTTTTTACTTTGTGGTCTGACAATAGCAGATAAAGAAACTACTAACCTCTTGTCTATATACATTTTAAACATACGAAATTGTGTGTATGCTTAAGTCCTATCAAAAATAAAATAATTTGCAAAAGACAATAGCTTAGCCCTCGGCACGAAAATCACACTGGTGTGCTCAGTGGTCATGGCCACATTTCTATATGCTTGTGAGTCTTGGATGTTGACTGCAGAGCTAGAGAGGAGGATCCTAGCAATATAATTGAGATGCTACAGAAGGATCCTAGGGATCACTTTTAAAGACCGCATCACAAACCAAGAGATTAGAGACAGGGTTATTGCAGCGATCTGACCCCATGATGATCTGCTAACTAATGTGAAAAAAAAAACAGGATTAAAATCTATGGCCATATTACAGGATATTTTGGGCTCGCAGTGAACAGTACCAGGAAAAAGAAGAAGAGGCAGACAGAGAAAGCGGTGGGATGACAACTTAGAATGGACTGGCCTACCATTAAAAGAGGTTCTAAACAGAGCAAAGCATACAGAGGAATTGGTTAAAACGGTCTAAAAACTTGCTTGGGGTAGGTAACAGGTAACAAGGTACTCTTTAAACATTTTCAAATTAAAAAAAAAAAAAATAAATAAAAAAGTCCTGGTAGGCGAGAAAATATAAGACTAGTTTTTGTAGTTCAGTAAAGTACCTTTTCAGATCTTGCGATCTTTTATATGACCAACGATTAACGAGTAGGATATAATATTGCTAATTTCTATGTTAGCTGTAGTTAGCTTGTTAATGTATGTGTACATGTTTGGGTGCATAGCTGTGACAAAAGTAGTTGGGTTGTAAATATAAAAGATCATATGGCCAGCACAACGAACAGCCCCCTTTTACTTTCATCAACTAAAGTCAAGAACTCATTATAGTTGGCTCATAGTTGGGCACTTTTAGAAAGACAAGCTATCTTCATAGAAATTAAATTAGCTCTAGGAATTAATTATAGTCTTTTTCTATCTGGATTCCGAAACTTTTAGGTCTGTGCTTAACATCCATGTTTTTTGCTTTTGTAGGATTCATATTGTCTAAAACAGTGTGGGCAAATTACGGCCCGCAGGCCATATGCGGCACTCCAGAGTGCTTTATGCGGCCCGCGGACACCTATAGAAATCATGTGTGCCCACAGTATATACATATACATTTTAAAATGCAAATATATTAACATAATTTCTAATATATCTAAAAATTATTAAAACTGATTTATTATAAAAGTTTCAAGTAAACAAAGATTATACTTATTGGCTGTAATGAAATGATAATGATAAAGAATACCTATAACATAGCTCTATTCGACAAGATTGCAGTACACAGTGGACAAGACAACAAGCACATCTCACAACATTGCTTGACTACTATGAAGAGCACACACACACACACACACACACACTGGACATGACCTGGACATGACCTTTCATCACGCTGGACGAAAGATGAAAACTTACACTACAATGGCTATACTTTAATACACTCAGTCTAGACACAAACTCAGGCCAGTATTTGTTGAATGCTATGAATAACTGTGTTTAGTGTTGAGTATGGTTTAACAAGATAGCAAGTGTGTTAAGGGTTAATCTCTGGTTGAGGAAAAAGGTTCCTTTTTTTTAATAAATAATATCCCAACCATAAACTATAAACAGGAAAGGTTGTACAAAGCTGCATAAAATATCTTTATATTAAAACTGAACAAAATAAACATAAAATTTGAATTAGGATGTCAACTAAAGCCAGTTTCGAAAAGTATTTTAAGATTAAAAAAAAATATTCTGATATATCCGTTGACTTATCATTGACAAGGTAATGAGAAGAATATCAAATCTCAAGAAAGAAATGTTTATGTTCTTTGAAGGACATTTACTGTGCTTTTGATATTTAAATTACTAATGAAGAGTGGAAGACAGATTTAATTGGTTATACTTACTATTGCAATGGATTGTTTGCTCATGAAATATAAGTGTATGTAGAATGTTTTCAAAAAAAGCTTTCCCATTTCTCCATGCAAGCATGTAAATATAGGTTTTGTCATTTTCCTTTGCTAAAAGGTGAAACAATTTCTAGTGAAATTGTTACAAGTACAAGACTTAATTGGATTCCTTGTGAATTTTATAAATTTAAAGAAGTTAAGAACCAGTTTTTAATAATTATTAATTCACCATTTGCGCTAAAACGGATTCAGTTCCAGAGGACATGTCTTCAATCAAATTATGACCTGAAAGAGAAGTTCCAGTTAGTACTTCCGCGGGAGTTTAATGGGTGCCAGAAGCTTTACTTCCACTTTAAAAAAATACTCTGATACTAAACTTTCATATTATTTAGGTCCACTGGCATCTGTCAACGTGCATGATCTTGTGAAGACTAAACTAGTGGAACTCAGGTCGATGGTGACTTACTGTAATTTGACAGCAATCACAAGGATAACAACTAGTTAGCTAGTTCCATAGTTCTGGAACACTATGCACGAGTGTAAAAGTTTACAGATTTCACATTAAGTACAACAATATACTAATTGTGAAAAGTTGTGTAAAAAGATTATAGCAATGTATATATATATATATATTAGCGAAGGAATGTATAAAAATACTTTAGAAAAACAAATTTGAATGTTAATTTGAGTAAAATTTGAAATTAATGGACTATAATTAATATGTTCATCTGTTTAATTATACAAATATCTATGCGCAGAAAAGTTCTATAATCTTAGATTTGAATTAGAGTTTTACACCTAGAAATAGAGAGATGTGTAACATTTCCTCATTACATCGTCATTGGAAGTGAATATATATAATTACTGCTAATGATTACATCGTAACTTCAATGATTACATCGTCATTAATAATGATTGCACCCAGAGGCGTCACTAGGCAGGTGCGGCGGGGGGGGGTGCGATTCGCACCGGGTGACACCCAAAAGGGGGTGACACCCAAGTAGAAAAAATGCACTTTTCCAAAATTCAACTTTAAAAAAAAATTACTGAATCAAATTTCTCTCACAATTTAGTATCAACATGTCCCAACACTTCTTAATTTAATTCTATTTAACATTATTATGTTGTAGACGCCAGGAGAAAAAAGTTTCTAAAGCTCAGAAATGTAGAAAAACGCTTGGCGCCCGGGGCTTCGCCCCGAACAACTTTAAATAAATTTGAAGCACTCCCCCAAACATCTTATATGACCAGTTGAATGGTGAACGTAAAGATCATAGTTGCAATGTGTTGAAAAACACAAAAAAGTAAGCCCCTCGCACTCCACTCGAGCATAAGGCTGCAAGCTTTCTCCACAGAAATCAGTCTAAGACGACTTTCACAGCAACAGCAGGTGCGCACGAAATTCAGGACTTTTAAAATGGTTTGACGCAAGGTTAGACGTGACGGCCTTATTTTTTTTTATTTCCTGTTTTCAGCTTTAATTAGTTACAGATGACGAAAAGTTAGTTAAAAAGTAGAAGGCTCTATGATACAGTATAGGAAAGACATATTTTCATTAGAATATTGAAAGTAATAGGGAATAACAAAACGGCTAGCGACCGAAGCCATTGGACGTGTTCCCTTTTGAAGATTAAAGTTTTTGCTGTTTAACACGAGCGTTGAATCCACATCTATTGTTCGGCCTTTCGTTGTTATTATTGAGGTAGTTGGAGTTTACCTCCTGTTCAGTTCATCGTTTGGATCGAACACCGCGAAGAGGCGCGCAACAACTGGTAAAATTATCTCGAGAGGATTCGAAGGATCCTATTTAGCCATAACTACTCAGCCTCTTTTTTTAAACGTCCACGCCTCGAAACGTAGATGGCCGTTGGACAATAATTGTATTGAGTCACATTTTAAATGCACGAGACGTAAAAATGCCACAGAGTATTGAGTAGGGGGATTTTAATCTCCATGATAATTGATTTTTTTTGTTGTTGTTCAGATATGCCGTACTTATTTAAAGACGGCTCCTGCTTTCCAATCCGACATGCAACACCAAATATGCATCTCCATCACTTGAGATAACACTGCCTAAATAGGTTAGCTTTACTATTTGTTCAAGATCTGTATGGCCAATGTTGATTGGGATTTGGATAACCTGCACCCTACATGTCATCTCGTGTACACATTTAATTTTATATCAAAGTAATGCTATGTCGCCTGCAAAATCCAACTCGGTTTGGTTTACGCCATGGGAATCCGAATGCAGCCGGTTTTAATGAAATCGTCGATGGCTACTAGAAAGAGAAATGGGGATAAGACACAGCCTAATCTCATATCCATATCAATGTTGAAGAATTCTACCGTCTATTGTAAGACAACTGCTTGATTTGCTTTAAGGATGTCGCTGAAACTGGACAAATTGTTGCAAGATACTTTACTCTCTTACTATTTTCCAGAGTGATTCCGATGGACGCTATCAGACTTATTTTTAAAATCTACAAAACTATTTTTTTGTCCTTTGTTGGTTTTCTAGGCTTTTTTTTGGACGAAGTTTCGAAGGATGTAAACCTGTTCAGTGCTTGATTTGCCTTTTCGGAATCTGCTTAGAAACATTAGTAAAAATGTGTTCAATTCACGGTTTCTTAATTGTAAATGCATTTTAAATGCATAAGATAAAATGGGAAAAACAACAACATTTTAAAATAGAATCGAAAACCATTTTTCGAGTCTAAAAAATTTATTAATTTACTTACAGTTTTTATTGTTTAAAATAAAGAAAGTTTTTGTTTTTGAGGGGAAGATTATTTTTCATGGGGGGGGGGTGACACCCCGAGCTTACCGCACCGGGTGACACCGACCCTAGTGACGCCTCTGGACTTACACCAACTTTGCTAATAGTAACAACAATACTTGCAATATGAACACTAGCATTGTGAACTGTTCGCGTATATAGATCACAAAGATACCAATGAGACTAAAGAAATGTTTATTTTCCTGTTTCAAGATAGACTCTGGCCTAGATTACGTTACACAGGACCGTACTGTGTTTAACACTTTGAGTTCTTTGTTTCATAACAATGATTGAATTCTATGTCTGTTGCATTGTGCTTAGTAATGTAAATGCGTGAATTTTTTATGCATGGGTGTTAAATGAGTATTTGTTTAAATTTTAAATATAAAAGATCATATTTGAAGTACTTAAACCAACGAGATAGAGATGTTTATTTACATGGAGACATGACAAACACGTACGACATTTCAACTCTTCAACTAGGCGGAAATCTTCTCTTCTTCCTCTAATGTCAACATCCTTCTTAATCTAGTCACTAACCTTGTCCATCTTCTGCACTATCTTTGATTGCTGTGTGCATTGCAGGGTTATTACAATATTACAATATATAACGATATAATATATAATATAAAATATAACGATTCCAACGATCTTCTATAAAATTTCAATCTAAATAAAAAAAAAATAAAATCTAGATCTACTTATTGATCACTTTACGAGGTCGACCGTTATACTTGTTCAAACATGTTTCATTATCGCAAAAAAATAATTTTGAAATTATTTTATGAGTTAATTAAAATTTAATCAATTTATAAATAATGCTAAGTACAATAACCATTTTTTTTCTGATTTGATTTTGATTTAGACTTTAGGCACATCCCAACAGTTAGGCCATGCCGTGCCCGCAGTCCCTCAAGGAACACTCTTCCTCTACACAACAAGGGCCAAATCCTATACAATTAAATCATTAAAATAGAGGTCTATTCACAGTTGAAATAGTAAAGGTAGTAATTTTTTTTTCTTCCATAATAAATTTTAATGTACACAAGTGTTTGTAGCAATGGTACTAATTCCGCAGCGCAAAATATACAATGCTTATATTTCTTTTCAAGAGCGAAAATAAAATAAACGTAGAAAATATATATTAGTAGATTTTGGAAGACATTTTTACATTACAAATACATAGCGACTAATATTTATAAATTGCACTGTAATATTGTACTTTATTAATAAATATTAATTTTATAATGCAACATTCATGCGGCCCTCAATACATAAAAAAGTTGCCCACCCCTGTAGTGGAGCATGCGCAACGCTGCGGCAACAGGAGTGTTGTGACCTCGTTTCAAGTTATGTATCATGAACACATGAGATATGGATTTAACCAGTAAGTGTGTAGTTGTAAGTGTTTATGTATATGTATTGGTGTGTGTGTATATAACCATTTTGCTATTTATAGTTGCCGATGAAAACTATTACATAAGATCCTGAAATTGTAGAAGTCTATTATAAATGAGGCTGAAGCGGTTGCTGGTTATTTGTTAAACTGGGTCATGTGTTAGTAATGTTCTGCCAGTTGCTGCAAGGTTAGGAATGTGCTATGTGGCGTTGTTCTCATTTCAATCGACACCGATTTGAGACAATGAGAGATAGTCAAGGGCTTTGAATGCGGTTGGAATTTTGAAATTTGGAACTTTAAATCCCATTCTCCTATCAAAAGGTTTGAGGGAGGGGGGGGGAATTTAGGTGACTGTAGTTTTGCATTAGCGTTATTTATTAAACTATAGCAAAGCTTCTGTCAATGAATTCCAGGTGCTTTGCAAAACGGAAAGCTGATTTTGAGGTACCCCCTTCAGTAACAAACATATAGAAAAATACAGGCGCTAAACTTTATGAATTCATGCAATGGTGGTTTTCAAGTTAAAACAACAAACTACATCAAAACCTTTACATACCCCTTAGTATGTTGAACCGTTGTGGGAAGAAATAATTAAAGTAAAATGATAACCACACAATTTCATTCAGTTATCACCCAATTTATAAAAAAAATAAAAGGAAAAACTACAATTACCAAAATTGTTAAATGTCTGTTCTGTTGTTTTTAGCCCCTTCATAACAAGTCACTGAAACGGAATCTAGTTAGATCTATTTAACTACTATAAATTCTTGTAAACTATAATTTCAGGCAATAATTTGTAAATAAAAAAAAAATAAAAAAAAGCAAAATAATATCAATAATTCTTTGAACGGGTATAGTTAATCCTCGCCCTTTTTTAGCGGCCCCCGTAAGGGGAAAAAGACGCTTTACGTTTGTGCAAAATGTCCGTCTGTCCGTCTGTCACACTCAAGGCGCCAAAACTAGAAGAGATACGAAAAATATTTTTTCACCATTAAATGCGGCTTGAAAAGTTTAGGTGCAACGGCTACTTTTAGTTTTCTAAAAGCAAACCGTTTAATTTATAAAATTAATTATGCAAGCGATTTTTTAATAACAAAACACCAATTCTAAAACAATTACGTAAATTTAAGGGAGTAAATGTTACTATAAGAAATGCTCTTGGCATGTAGACATCACGCACATTTTTTTAAATGAATTTCTCTGTGTCTGTCCGTCTGTCACACTCAGGGTGCCAAAACTAGAAGAGATAAGAAAAATATTATTTCACCATTAAATGCGGCTTAAAAAGTTTAGGTGCAACGGCTACTTTTAGTTTTATAAAAGCAAACCGTTTAATTTATAAAAATAAATATGCAAGCGATTTTTTAATAACAAAACACCAATTCTAAAACAATTAAGTAAATGTAAGGGAGGAAATGTTACTATAAGAAATACTAATCATATACAGATATCACGCACATTTTTTTAAATGAACTTTTAGCAGCGACTTTCGTGTACTAGCGTAAAGCCCGGCCATGACATGATTCTAAACTAATTTCCTAAACTTTTTAAAAAATCACATTGAAAAAAAAAATTTGTTTAGTGCCCCCATTAGAATGAAAGAAGCATATTTTTGTGCGTTTTGTGTGTTGGTTGGTCTGTCCGTCACGGTTAGATAAAAAAAAAAACACTAAAGGCTTTTGAAAAGGTTTAACCTTTACTGTTTCTTCAGAAATATTGCGATAGTTTAAATATCTATAATAGATTGTTCCGGATGTTTATGTCTAGATCTACATTGAAATGTTATAATAAACTAAAACTAATTTTCTATTTTTAAATTTAATATTGCATTCATTCTATTTATTATCTGGGCTTTTTTATTTTATTTTACGTAAATTTTATCTAAATTCCGTCCAAATTATTATTAATAATAATTAATGTTAATAATATATATATTAAGAGTGCTAAATCAGAAGTTTAGTTTATGTAGATCTACATCTCTACAGATCAATGCTGAAAGATTATTTAAAATCGCTCGTGTGACATTATATATGTCAGGCTATTAGTTTGTAACCAGTTTGTTATTAAGCTAAGAGCAATGCCTAGTCGTGCGGTTAGCGTGCTGAACTGATTATCTCGACGCTCCCGGGTTATGTGTCTGTTTGTTTTACATGTTTCGAATATTTCTTCAGAGTTAAAGATAGTTTACTTCCTAGATCAAACCTTCCTCAGGAGGGGATGGGAGCATGCATGAATTGAGCCAGGGACCAACGATAAATCCGAACTACAGTCTAGTGCGCAAACATCAAGATAAGGCAGGTTTATACCCTGCTCACCATCCTCCGTCGTCCAGCGAGAAGTTAATTAATTTCAATTTAGTTGGAACATCCGAAACATCTTGCGAATATGCGGATCTGACAGGGATCCGACTCCGACGGGGGCCGCCTCTGAGTTTGTGTATCACATAAACTCTCTATGTAATCTTGTTTTTTTTTTAGTTAGATACAGCAGAACTATAGTAACCATATGAAATTAGCAACGAGAGATTAAAGATGTTAGAGAAGATAAAGGAGATTTTTTCCGCACATACTTTGATCAGATTACATTAATTGTATCTGGTTCAGAAGCGTTTGTTACATTAACTATTATAAATAATAAGGTCATTAATCTTCATTTACTATATTAATTTAGGGTATTTGTTTTTGTTTGGTCAGAATCTATATATATATTTCTCAAAAGACAAGTTCAAAAGTTCAAACACAAGTAAGCAACAACAACAAGTAAATTGGAAGATGCCATGGCGCAGCACGGTGTGAATGTAAATTGGTGCATCCCGATCCGCACTATTTTGTGAATGAAAGTGGTGTTTATATAATTCTCTTCTTCTCAATTTTTGTCATAATATTAAGAGTATTTCCAGATTATTGTGTCCTAAGACTATTGAAACTAGAACAACAATACACAGATAGAGTATACTCTCAGGTTTCACTGTAGAAGTACTTTCATTAATATCACAAATTACGCACATTCGTTCATTAGACATGATTACGAAAGGTAACTCATCTCTCTATTGCTAGATCTAGGTCTAAAACTCAATTCAACTCTAAGATTATAGAACTTCTCTTCGTAGAGATAATTTATGATTTAGCACATGAAAATACTAATTTTAGTCCATTTAATCAAATTAACATTCAAATTTGTTTTTCTAAAGCCTTGTTACACGAGTGTAACTCTATTCTTAATATCGCGTAAATTAGGTCCATTAGCCATTTTTAGCTCCATTCATATTATTTTTTATTCATGAATCCACTTATAACAAGTAACTGGGAAGATCCCATGGCGAAGCTTGGTGTGAATGGAAATGGTGTATCCAAATCCGCACTATTTTGATTCACAAAATAGCATAGACATAAATAAATATAGACTGGAAAAAGGAATTAATTTCATGTAACTTGATTTAATTATTTATACACCTAAAAAATTAGCACGGGTCCAATGAAAGTGCGGGACCCACTGCGGTCGCATATGTTGCAGTACCTAAGGCCTGCCCTGGAAAATAGCGGCGTATGCTATGCCGCCGGTCAACTAGTGTTGAATATTTCTTTTTGTACGTCAGCAAAATCTTCTTTGTTTGAAACGAGAATAAAAATCATTTAGTTCGTTGGCAAATTTCTTCTCATGATCTATTGGGCAGTTCTCAAGAAAGATTTTCCAGTTAGTTTTGTCCAAGCATCCTCGTAATTTTTTTTTACAGACTCTTGAGAACAGAATTTTACCGTTTTTATTACTCTCTTTGCAGAGTAGGTTTGTACTTAGGTATCAGATGGACCAGTACATGGTAAGATTATCCAAGTGGGAACAAACTTTTACATTTGTAAGCCTGCTTAATGTTTACGAAGTATTTGTCGAGCGTTCTCCCCTGCCTTGTGGGGAGGGAGAGGTACTGGCTATAGTTTGGCAGTGTGTTGTCAATATTTAAATTGTTAAAATCTCGAGTTACAAACTGAGTCTACATTGTGGAGAACATTAAAAAACATTTAATCCTTAAGCCTGGGTTCCTATGTTTTCTTTGTTTTCCCATTTTGTACGGCGATGTAAAAAAAATGGTAGCGTTTTTTTTTCTTGTTTTTTTTTAATAAAAAAAACAGCGGATCATTGCGATTGAAAGCTACCATTTTGTTGGTCGAAATAGGCTTATCCCAGTGCAGCAGATTATCAGTGGATCTGGTTACATTAAAGCAGGGGTCTAAAAGACTTGGCCCGCTGGCCGCATGCGGCCCCCGAAACTATTTTGTGTGGCCTGCGGCCACGTTTGCGAATTCAAAAAAAAAAAAAAAAAAAAAAATAGATAAAATTTACGAGTCGTAGAAACGTGCTGCAGAGATTTTCGGAACTGAGACGGGAAATAGCATTGTTCATTGCAAAGAAAGACAGAGACATACCTCAGCTCAGTGACCCAATGTTTTTGTAAGATCTTGCTTTTCTTGATATCACGCAACATTTCAAAGCAACTACAGGGCACAAAGTACCCGATTACCGTGAAGTTTGACCGCACCAAAAATACAGATGAATACGACTTTATGGGCCGCTCAGCTGGCAGATAAAAACCTGGCACATTTCTCTTTTCTACAGAACATAACTGTTGAACAACAGCGCATGAAAGACTACGTATACATCCTCTCCAGACTTCTGGCAGATTTTAAACACCACTTTCAGCAATTCACTGCTCTCGAAGCACAGTTTTTCTTTGTTGCCTCTCCGTTCGCAGCTGACGTAAAAAAGTTCGAGAGGACGTCCAGATGGAGCTACAGGACCTGCATTATGACTCTATGCGAAGCCCCGACGCCAAAAGCGTTTTCTTGCATTCGTCACTGCAGAAACGCATTATCTTGACACCTACAGCTCATTATTCATTAGTAGATTTTGGGGCGAAGCCCCGACGCAAAAAGCGTTTTCTTGCATTCGTCACTGCAGAAACGCATTATTCTAGACATCTACAGCTCATAATTATTTATAAATGGTTTTCTGGGCGAAGCCCCGACGCCAAAAGCGTTTTCTTGCATTCGTCACTGCAGAAACGCATTATCTTGACACCTACAGCTCATTATTCATCAGTAGATTTTGGGGTGAAGCCCCGACGCAAAAAGCGTTTTCTTGCATTCGTCACTGCAGAAACGCATTATCCTAGACATCTACAGCTCATAATTATTTATAAATGGTTTTCTGGGCGAAGCCCCGACGCCAAAAGCATTTTCTTGCATTCGTCACTGCAGAAACGCATTATCCTGACACCTACAGGTCATTATTCATCAGTAGATTTCGGGGCGAAGCCCCAACGCCAAAAGCGTTTGCTTGCATTCGTCACTGCAGAAACGCATTGTCCTAGACATCTACAGCTCATTATTATTTTAAATTATTTTATGGGGCGAAGCCCCGACGCCAAAACGGTTTTCTTGCATACTTCACTGCAGTAACGCATTGTCCTGACATCCACAGCTCATTATTTATCAATGGGGTTCGGGGCGAAGCCTCAACGCGAAAAAAAACGTTTTCTTGCATTCTACACCAAAGAAACGCATTCTCCTGACCTAAAGCTCACCATTCATCCTTTTAAAAAAGGACTTTTTGAAAAATGTTGAAAAATATTCTAATAATATCCATCCATAAAAATATCCATCGCCCCCTCCCGACCCCAACATATCGGCCAACATACTAGAGGGGTGGTGAAATATAAATAATTAGTATATATTATTAACACAAGTAAAAAGTTCGTATACCAATTGTGTGAATTCTAAACTAAAATTCGTCCCACCCCACCCGAAATTGGACCGCCCCCCCCCACTTGAAAGCTTATGGGGGGGGGCGGAATTGATGCCACCGACCCTCCCGATCTCACCATATCGGCCACTATACTAGAGGGGGGGTCGAAATATAAATAATTGGTATATATTATTAACGCAAGTTATAAGTTCTTATACCAATAGGTGATTTCTAAACTAAAATTCGTCCGCCCCCACCCGAAATTGGATCGCCCCCCTCCACTCGAAAACTTATTGGGGGGGGG
>JADKLZ010071522.1:1355257-1375865 GCA_021533235.1 Biomphalaria straminea | reverse complement strand
AGTAACAATATTTGAATATACCCAAGATACCATACATGAAATTATAGAAAAATAGTTGAGGTAACATATGACAATGCTCTGAAAAACTTGATATAAAAATGTGACAACTTGGTGACAATAAAATTCAAATATAGTGCCATAATCATGTGAATAAAATTATTGAAGATTTGTTATATAAAGAAAATTCTAACTAAGTAGATGCATATGAAATTCAGAATTGAATGCATAAATAGAAAAATATTGTAATATGAGACAATGATCTTCATGAACAACCTGAAAAATCTATAAGGCATACTATACATTGAAATATGAATTGAATCTTGAATGAGTTACTTCTCTTTATGGTACTTGATTCTGAAATAATTCATATGGTAACAAAACTGATATACTACACCTGTGGAAAGAAAATAATGTAAAGACAAAAATTATTAATTGATTAGACACAACTTCTTCCTTGACGAGTATGAATTATATTCAATAAAGTAGTATACAAAAGACTATAGTACATTTAAATGAGGGACATATACAGTTCAGATCTCTTCTGAGTTGCCATCATGGTTGTGTGTGTGTTTTCTGAACTTAAAGAAGAGGTCCTTCAGTTTGCGAAGCTGTTGTTTCCATCTTGTGTTGAGCACACAAATAATGTCTGACTGAACCGCGTTTGAGTTTGGCAAAAATATGAACTGTCCGATGCCAAAATATAGTTTCCTGTATGATGAACCTTGATGATGTGCGGTAGTGTTAGTAAAATGCTCTGTGTAATAATGTCCGATAGAGCAATGACTGAACATGTTGAAGTTCAATCTGTCAATACAGCAATGTTGAATAAGTTCATTTGTTCCTTTCTGAAGAATGTCTGTCCATTTAGTGAATGGAGGGTGATGATACGAATTGTCAATGTTGTTGACCTCTGAGTTGACTTCACGGTTTATGTTGCTGCTTTCTGATTTGATGTCAATGTTCATGTTGTTGCTTGAATACCAGTCAATGTTCAGGACTGGGAATGTGTCAGGAACACTTGTAGAAAGTTCAGTATGTTCTCTGGGTATGACAATGTCTTTCAAAGTTTGTAGTGGTATGTCATCCGGTGTGATGACGTTTTGACTGTCAAGGTGATGAGGAGTTGGCAATGTAACATCTATCTCAGTAGTGGGTGTTGATGATGTTTCTTGTTCTTCTTCTTCAAGAATAGTGGCTGGACATTTGAATTGTCGGATTTCTGCAATGGTGTCCTCTTTATCTGATTCATAATAATGTTCGAGCATGTGAACATGAAGTAGAATGGTGTACTTGTTGATTTTGATTTCATAGAGTGAGTTTGAAATTTTTCTGATAATAGTGAATGGACCTTGCCATTTGTAGAACAGCTTATTACTCAAGTCTGGTAACAGCAATCTGACTTTGTCTCTTTGTATAAAATGTCTGAGTTTCTTATGCTCATGTAGTATTCTTTGACTTGCAATGTTCATGATTGAACTTTCTTTAGTTGACTCACATTCTTGAATATGTGTAAAGTTTGTATCAGTAACAAAGTCAGGTTGTACTGATTTTTTTCTTTCTGATGTATCTGAGGTTGAAACTCTAAGTTCTGTTTCTTGTTCTGATTGATAAGACTCTTGCTGGTAAGATACATTGTCTGTGCTTGAATTCAGTTGAGAATGAGTTTCTTTGATAACTTCTGGTAATGGTTGTTGAGACTCATCTTGATTGTAAGAAGTATTGTTTGTGCGTGACATAGCTTTGATAGACATTGATGTTGAAGTAAACTTGTTCGAGTCTTGAGGCATGGAGTCATCATTTGTGGTGGGGGACAAGCAAGTAATGGGTATGGGTGGGCATGTAGTCTCAGGTAAGGATGGACTTGTACTGGTAGGCGGGAATGAACAAGTAGTGGTTTGGTCTGAACATGTTGACTTGCTTGAGTCATAAGTCATAGGTTCAATGTTGTCAATTCTGGTCTTTTGATCTGGTTTATACTTTGTTGTAGTTACATTGTTCTTGTGTTCATTTAGTTCTTTTGTGTTCTCTGGTAGATGTGTATTATTCGTATCATTCTTTGTTTCTTCTTTTTTTATGGTACATGTATCTTTCTTGATTTCTTCATGTCCATAGAATGAGTTGTCTTGACTTATTTCATCTTGGTCAGTTAGAGTACTTGTATCATTGTTGGAGACTCTGGACATATAATCTTGCTTTTCAAAGTTCAACAATGGACATTCGGGAATTGGAGGTGGACGTATGACCGGTAGGGATGGGCTTGATGTAACTGGGGGTGTCCATGTTGGATGTTTGAACTCTTGATTTTTGCTGGCTAGTGAACTGTTAACTGGTTCTGTTACATTCTGTATGACTTGAGTATTTGACTTTTTAATTTCTTCATCTTCTGTATCACTTGCAAAGTCATTTAAGTCTTGTGATTCAATGAACTCTATTCTTGCTCTGTGATGATCTGCTATAATATTGCATAGTCTTATTCTTTCATCATAATCTTTAATGTTGCTTTGAAATACTTCTATTCGATAATTATAACCTTTGAATTCTTCTGTTATTTTTCTTTGCTTTCTTCTTTCATATTCTCTTTGTTTTTCAGCTTTTTGTATTTCTTTTTCGGCTTTTTCTCTTTCTTTTTCAGCTTCTTGCCTTTGTTTTTCAAATTCTTTCATTTCTGCTTGCCATTGTAGTTCTTCTTGTTCTTTTATTAACCATCTTTCAGCCCATTTATCTGGTTCGGGGATTTGTTTCTCTTTGGCTAGGTGAATCAATTCTACGAGTCGTTGTGTTCTTGAACTGGAACTGGAATTCATTTTGTATTTTTATGTATTCTTCTTTGATTGGAGCGAAATGTTCAATATCTGGATTTTGGCTTGATCTCAGATATAATACAAATATAGTGATAAAGTTCTTGAAGCCTTAATACTTGACAGTAAACTTGTATTTACTGGAGTCGATGATTTAATATATAGATCTATGGAGCCGATTACTTTTGTTCTGGTTTAACAGTTGGTTAAATCTGGTCTTCTGTTTACTTTGTGCCAGACAATGATCATTTACTGGTCTTCTTGATAATGCCAGGTATTTATTTTACTGGTCTTTTTAATAATGCCAGTTATTTGCTTTACTGGTCTTTGTAATAATGCCAGTTATTTGCTTTACTGGTCTTTTGAATACTGCCAGTTGTTTGCTTGACTGGTCTTTTAATAATAATGCCAGTAATTATGTATATTGGTCTTTTGCCAATTACATATAATAGATTTCGTGAGTTAGGCGTAACTCTAACGAAAATCTTAGTAAATAATTATCGATAACCAACTGACCTGTCAAACACAGAATATTTTTGTCCTCCGTAAAATACGAATGAAGTTACTTTGAAGAGTTTAGAAATTGGTCCTAGATCTTGTATAAATTTTGTGCCAAATTATATTCGTCGGACTGGTGTCATATTTCTTTTATCGGAGAGTGCCAATTATTTCCTTTGTCGGAGGTAGCCAATTATGTCACGACGTGGTTTATGTAATCTTAAATTGAAGTAACTTAATAAATGTAGATCTAGGATTCACAATAAAAGAATACCTCTTGTAGAATAAACTCAAGAAACTTTAATCATATGGAACGTAAGTACAAATATGTACAATGATAGATCAATGAAGTGAAATCATATTACAAATACATTTAAACAGAGCTCCTATCAACACGTCTTGTTCCTACCTAGTTATTTCATCGACTGATGGGCGGATGTACTCCTGTCACGTGCCTCGCCAAATCTCTGGCGCTAACTAAAATGTCTTTATTTATTTTCAAATTAACCAATAGAATTCAAAGTTCAAGGTTCAATCATCACTTGGAAAACCTGGAGTCACAACACGTATCTAGTCATGTTAATTAATTCCCGAGACCTATGTCGAGGGTTTATATTTCCATTTACAAATACTCTTTTACATGTGAAATATATACATAAATCTATAATGGCATATGTGACAATATTAAAACTAGAACCAGACTGATGCTCTCCTTGGTCACAGACACACAATATTATGTGCTTGCGAATTATGCCTTGGACGCAGACTGCAGATCACGAGGATCCTGGGCATCCAGGCAATTAAATAAAAATGCTTAAGAAAGATCGTGTGTATCATACTCAAGGAACGAAATACAAACAAGAAAAAAAGTTTATCAAAGGGAAAATTACAGGGCTTGACTACCTTTCAACTATATAAAACACAATTAATAATTAAATACTAAATGATTAACTAATTGGTTAATTTGTAGTTTAATGTGTGCATTGTCATTGACTATGAATAATTATGTGAAATTTCAACTTGATCCGAGAATTCAAAGCGTGAATAAAACGTGTCAAACCGTAATAAGGGCATTAAATCTGTATATTCATCCACATCTCTCACGTAACATGTATTCTCCTTATTGCAATATCAAAAACAAATAATAAATCCCCAACATATAATTGACTTTTTTATTGATTCATGCCTTGTCAGGAACAATGAATGATTTTTCACAGTTTTAACTTTATTCGAAAATGGATAATTGGAGAAAAACTTTTTACCTGGCACTCATATAGATAGACTGAGTTTTTATAAGCTTTGTAGTGAAGCGATTAAAAACAGGATTAATACTGCAACATTCAATACGATGACCTTCTAACTAATTGGTAAAAAAAAAGCAAACTAAAAATCTGTTGCAATATCCAATGCCCTCGCGCTGTCTCCTAAATCTTCCTTTAGAGTACAGTACTTAAATAGGCAGACATCGTAGGAAGACAACACAAAAGATGCTTCTTTCTAAAGGAAAATGGACTAATCTACTAATGGACAGGGCGACCGGTCACTTCATACCCGGTGATTTCATTTGTGGTTACTCCATCCCCGGTCACTTCATCACCTATTCATTATTAATTATTACATTTCCTATTTAATAATATTTTAAGCAATGTGTGTGAGCTTTTATTTTATAGAACAGTGCATACTTTTGTTTGCTAACCATACTGAGGAAAATAAAGCAAGATGTAACATTGGCTATATAGATGGGTTAGAGAGATACGTGGTGACAGGCCGAGTGAACATAACTAACAAAGATGTCATTGCAGTTGGGCTTGAGAATGTTGCTGGAAAAAAGTTAGGAATACCATCATATGTAAGTCAACATACTAGAAAACCATCAATTTAAAATCTACATTCTAGAATAACGTCATATATGTATACAATGACTGTTGCTCTGTTAAATAAATAACATACTTTAGACTTTAATACTAACAATTAATGAACAGAGACTTTGTATATTGATATAAAGTAGACATTGAAGACTATCGTTGTCGTTCCTTGTCTTTATCGGTATCATAGTTCCCAGAAATATCTTCATCGAAACTTTCGTTCAAAAAGCGTTGATTTCTTCTGTATGTGTTTCCATCGTTTGTCTCTATGATGCAAGATCTGGGTGATGAATGTTTTATAACTGCTTTCTGCCATGTTTGTCCTTAAACAAACTCTTCCTTTCTCTCCAATAGAGTAATATTTGGGTAGTCTTGCCTGAGCATCGTATTTCACTTTGCTAATCATCTGCTGATCTAAGTTCATAACATAATTGTAATCTATTTTTTATTTAAATAAGAATTAAAATGAATTAATATGATTAAATCTTTGTTTTGTTTTTTTGTGGATATTTAGTTAATTGAAGACTAATAAAGAGGTTTAGAGTGCTGTTAAAAATTTCGAACTGAGATCAGTAGTCTAAGTGTAATATCTATTGACTTAGAGCTACTTCATTAATAATAAAATATATTTTATTCATTTATTGCCACTACAGACTGTAAAACATACACACATAGATCCGGATCTAGATCTTTCTAGATATTTATGATTCTTTTTTTTTTACCTGTCTAGGCTATCAAATTAAAATAAAATAATAATATAATGGTTTTATTCTTGAAATGGACACAATTTTTTTAAATGCAGTTTGTTACTAATCAGAGTCTATGTCTATTATATTAGATCTAGTAGTGTACAGAAAAGAATGGAAAAACAATATAAAAGAATGGTATGACCTGTCATTAAAAGAGATTCTTTGTAAAAGGACATAGAGGAGTGCACATTACATAATACGTTTATTAATAAAATGAGTCTACTTTCGAAGACATGATCCCCTAGAAACATAATATCTTTTTTTTTAAAATTCGAAATAAAGATTGTAAAAACAATACATATCTAATGGTTAACATCTTATTGACCCATCTCAGACATTATTCTTACAAATTCTACGATGTAGATCAAGTAAAATTTATTTTTCTTTAACGACTCATGTGTTGCTAAGGAGCATTTTCGGTCATTCTAGAGACTAGCACACAGGCGAAATCGCTATTTTATGCGTCTTGTTCGGTTTAAAATGGGTAGCATGTCAACGCTTGTTTTTTAAATTGAGATTTACAAACGCTTAAAGAAAAATGAACGGGCTTTCAGATGGTGACATTAACTAAACAAGTACTGTCTTTATCATAGAGAAATTAAATTTAGTTTTGGATTTCTTATTAAATAAAAACAGTGTTAATCAATTATTAATTGGTACCATTGTAAAGCTCGTTTATTTTCCATAAAATAGATATGTTTAAAAAAAAAAACTTTAATTGTTGACATACTCCCCATTTTACGAAATAAAAAAAATATAAAACGATCACAGCCGCTAGCATGATTATTCAGTACGGCGATGTTAGGCGTAAAGGAGTATCACCCTTTTTTAAAATAAAGGAAAAACGTTATATTTATTATTACACTCATACACATACAATTTTCAACAGTACTATTTATTCTTTAAGTTATGATAGTGAGAAAAAAGCCTAAAACTAATAAAATCTTACGTAATATAAAAAAGTGCGATTTTTGCTTCGGTATTTTGGGTCCTACTTTATTACGTCTCATCCTTTTCAGTACTTTCACATTAAAACATTCCCAACAAACAATGACGCAAAATAAACATATTAGGACAATTGTATTGAAAGTGATAGAATCATAGACATAAATAAATATAGACTGGTCGATTAAAGAGTTTTGTGAAACAAAAATTTCTGACTTGCAATTTTGTGAAGTTTATTTATGTCTTTGAGTGTTGTTTAATCTCTAAGATTGAAGATCATGCAATGATTCCATTTTTCATAATTCGGAAATCCGAATACAATAGATATACAAGTATTTAAGTTACATGAAGTTATTTCCTTTTTCCAGTCTATATTTATTTGGATAGATAGATGAAATATTGAAATGGAAAGATAAAGAAGTTATGGTTGCCCGCAGGACTTTTCGAAGGGGTGTGCAAGTTGTCACCTATGGCTTTAAGTAGTAACTTCAACTTTTATTTATTACAAAGAATACTATAAAAAAGAAGTGGTGCTCTCTTGCCTCCCATACTTATGCGATATCAAGTTCACTGTAAAGACTCGATGCATGATATTACATAATAATAATAATAATAATAATAATAATAATACGTTGTGAGTTTATCTGTGAGGTCCAACGTCGATAAAAAAATGTAAACGCTGCCTAAACTGTGACCAACTCGATGCTATCTTACTAGATTTTTCTAAAGCTTTTGACAAAGTTCATCACCATAGTTTGCTAAAAAAAATATTTTGGCATTGATGGTCCACTGCATCAGTGGATTAAAGATTTTTTTTATAGGGAGAGAACAAACTGTAATAATAAATGGCCCTAAATCAACACCAATAACAGTAAACTCAGGCGTATCTCAAGGAACAGTCTTAGGACCACTACTATTTTTAATTTACATAAACGATTTACCAAATTGCATTAGTTTAGGAACAAAAGTCAGATTATTCGCAGACGATTACATAATATATAGAACAATAAAAACAACACAAGATACAGAAATTTTACAAAGAGAATTAGATGAATTACAAAAATGGGAATCCAATTGGAGCATGTCTTTCCACCCAGAAAAATGTCTGTTATTAAGAGTAACAAAAATAAACTAAAACAAATTAATTTCACTTATTTTATTCATGGTAAACCAGTAATACAGACTAAAAACGCAAAATACCTAGGAGTTAAAATAAATGAAAAACTGTCATAGAATCCCCATTTGGATGAAACAATAAAAAAGAAATCAAACAAATCTTTAGGGTTTATTATTAAAAGAAATTTCTTTAAATCAAATAAGAAAATAAAACTAAAATGTTATTTAACCTTGGTTAGGCCTATAATAGAATATGCATCCTCTGTTTAGGACCCCTCAACTCAAGAAAACATTAAGAAACTGGAACAGACACAAAATAGAGCAGTGAGATTCATAACAAATCAATATTCACATTTGACTAGAGTAGCACCTTTAGTAAAAATCACTAAATTTAGAAAGCCTTCAGGATAGAAGACTTAAGAGTAAAGTAGCAATTATACACAAAACACTGAACCATAATCTTCAAATTCAAAAACAAAATTTAATAAAATACTCATAAAGACACAAAGAAAAAGGCACATTCCTCGTACCATATGCTAGGACAAATTTGTACAAAAGCTCCTTCTACCCTAGCGCTATTAGAGCATGGAATAAATTGCCTGAGCTAGCCAGGAAAACCATTGACTTGGCAGAATTTAAGTCATTGGTTAATATGCATGACTGAATGCATGACGCGTAGGACGTAATCATCTTCTTTTTTGAAGTAACGTCTGTATTGTAAGATAAGATAACTGTCAATAATATAACTACTTAATCGCTTCTTGTAACGATCGACAAGCCGTCGATGAACTGGGCATTTATATTGGTTGAAAAGCGAGATTCATTACACAAACTAACGAATCGAGATTCGGGATGTATTGCCGTTTTCTGTAATAAAACTACATTTTTGGCAAAAAAAAACCAAGCGCGTCTGGAAAAATGCCTAATTGACCACAACAGAAATGTAAATTATGAAACTGAATAAATATGATATGGAATATAAAGCAGTGTTCTATAATAATTCCAAACTGTAAGCAAACGGTTTTTGCTCGGTGTGTTTGTCGACTACAAATTCTAGGAAGATCCAACTCAATACCAAGTTTGTCTGTCATCATTCTCGCCTTCCTCAAGATGCCATTTTCTGAAATGTTCATTGGCATGGTCAAGTTTTTTTTGTTTTTTTTTAATGTCATTTATATGACTGCTGATTTCATTTATTGTGTAAATTAAAGATGGTTGGTCGTTGTGTTTGCCACATGACACTCTGTTCATTTTTTATTATAGCTTTTATATAGCGCTACTTTCATGCTTATAGCATGCTCAGAGCGCTTTGGTCCAATCTCGTTTGTGGACCAGTGGGGGGAGGGGGTATCTAGGAGTTGGTTTCCCGTGCTGCCTTCGGGCGCTCAGTAAAAGGTGTCGAACCTCGAGCCCCCTTCTATGTAGCCAAGCAAGCCAAGCTTATGCCGCACTTAGCCTTTCGACCACGCTTCCCACGCTTCCTTAACAATTATCCGAAGATACTGTTGACATTAATATTATCTTCCTCATAAAGGATCCTCGAAAGGATCTGAAATATAAAAACTATTCTGTACAATGACATTTGCATTACTACGTGGTCTTCTTGTAATGATTAGAAAAGACTTTGTATTAAGTTTGTGTAGAAAGATATGTTGATGTCAATGGGAGGTATGGCGAGATTGAATATGTAACTTTGACATTTTGGTATGATAGTGATATCCCCTTGGTTAAGTACTGCCAGGTTATGAATGTGAATAGTGTTGCAAGTGTTATGAACTGAATGGTTTGCTCTTCGTTGAATGTGCGAGAGAGTGGGTTAGAGGGGTTTTTCTCCCCGGTCCAGGAAGGTTGGTCAGTCAATTCGTGGACTGATGTTTGTATTATTTCTTGAGGGTGATTTAATTGTGTAATTGTTTTTATATTAAAAAGTTTTTGTTATTCACTGAGAGCTGGAGTTAGAGTTGAAGTTAATTAAGTGATAATTGTTCTTATTTGTGTAACCCTTAATGAGCCAAGGGGGTGCGGTGGTCGAATGGTTAAGCTCTTTGCTTCCGAACCTGTGGTCCTGGGTTGGAATCCCGGTGAAGACTGGGATTTTAAATTTCGGGATTTTTAGGGCGCTTCTGAGCCCATCCAATTGTAATGGGTACCTGACTTTAGTAGGGGAAAGTAAAGGCGGTTAATCGTTGTGCTAGCTACATAACACCCTGCTTGTTAACCGTTGGCCAAAGAAACGGATGACCTTAGCATTATCTGCCCCATAGATCGCAATTTCTGAAGGGAACACTTTACTTTTTACTTTAATGAGCCAAGCAACCCATAACGAGCCAAAGTAATAATGGAACCCTGACAGTTGAGTACTTCAAGGGCTGATTCTTGGATTGATTGTTCAAAACTGATTAAGCAACCAAACTTCCGACAAACAAATTAAAACAAAATGAGGCCAACAATGCAATGAGACAAGCAAGAGCCATGTCAATTCATTAATATTTAACGGTTAACGAAAGGCATCCGTTTCTGTCGTCGCTCAACTAAAGACTTAAGACCATAGCCTTCTCAATGAAGCAAACTTTCCAATTTTAAAGACTCTAATAAAATATATAGCATTTTTATTTATTTCTCAACTAATCTTAGTCCTTGCTTTTTTTTACGTTATTGTCACTACAGAGGCGTAGCGAGAGAGGGTCAAGGGGCTCATGATACTCGGGCTGAGTGGATGTGCATGATAAATTGGGGAGGGGTGCCAATAAAGTTTCTTGTCCTAGATGCTCGTCTTGTTAACCAAGACGTCACTCTATCAACGTTAAATAAAAATAAAAAAAATAATCTAAACTTTTTACGCACGTAATTATTATTGGTAAAAAAGCTTAACCTAACAGAGAGAATCAGAGTTAAACTTTTATTAACATATAATGCATAATATTTATTCCTAAAAAATCTTCTCTCTTAATTTTATAGGTCTGTGTCTTTGTCTATGACTGAAATTAATCCTAATTCAAACTATTTACTTTCAGTTTTGCTTAATTCGTTTTGTGAAGGAGTGTAACAATAACAAAACCGAGTTATGTTACTGTGTGGCGACAGACCAGACAAACGTTTTCATCATTGTCTTCAACATGACATTAACGTACCAAGACCCTAATGCCCAAGCAAGAGCTGTTATGTTGTCATCTGATCGCCAAGAGATCTTCAGTAATGACATCAGGCTGCCCAATGTGACCAAATTAGGTAAAACATTTGAATATGGCTATTAAAAACATGAGATCTAACCTGCTCTTGTTAAATTTAGCGGAACTAGATCTGTTTTCCATTAGTCACGCCCAGCTTTTTTTTTACCATCGTTAATCCTACTTACGTTGGAACATATCGTAAAGTTAAAACTAGAAAAATAAATAAATAATCCTTTTAAAAATAGAAAGCTTCTCTAATTCAATTGTCGTTTCTCTTATTCTGTATATAAAAAAAATAATTACCGATACCGATATGTAATTGACTATTTTTTTAAGGTCTTTTTAGAGGGCGCAGTGGTTGAATTTCGGGATTTTTAGGGCGCAACTGAGTCCACCCAACTCTAATGGGTACCTCACTTTATTTGGGGAAAGTAAAGGCGGTTGGTCGTTGTGCTGGCCACATAACACCCTGCTCGTTAATCGTATTGGCCAAATAAACAGATATAACATCATCTGCCCCATAGATCGCAAGGTCTTTTTAGGTACAATAAATAATGTTTGCTCATCTTGATCAGAGAATGGGTAAGGGAGAAACAATGTTTTAAATTATCTAGGGGTTCGAAACCCTACATATTTAGCTGTAGCTGTGAATACTGAAGAATTCTCCTTTTTGGTATCAAATAATATAATTATTTCCAATAATTAAGTGACTTATTGTTATTTTGTATTTATTTATGTCTTGTCTATGTCAATGAATAATTTTTAAAACTTTCAACTTTCCAATAAAAGAAAAAAAAAACTATCAAACGAAAGATGAAATGTATACATGCCCCTTTTTAGGGGGATGAGTTTCTTTTGATACTATACTAAGCAATATGTAACACTTAATGCAGTAGTCCCGAGTCTTCAACTTTGTAGAAATACATAATAAATAACTACACAGTAAAATAATGTATAGGGTTTATGCTCAAAATTAAACCAAACCATTAGTCTTACTTTATAGCTAATCAAAATCTATTATGAGGGCTTCGTTACGGAATCGAGTAATTAATAAAAAATAATTGGAGATATTTTTTTAGAAATAGAATGAATTAAATTTATGAAAAAAAACACTATGAACTTTATACCTAAGGGCATAGAATTTGTGAAAGGCATGCTATGAAAACATAATGGAATTGATTACAGTTTATGAGACACGCAAGATGAATTCTTCATTTGACAGGATTTGATTTTCCAGCTCTTAATAGCTCACCAAAAGTACACATTATGAATTTACGTATATAGTTTTCTAATTTTAATTATTTTCACAGATCTGACGAATGTTTCCTATGTTCTCAATATCAACGGGAAAAATGTCAATACCGAGAAATGCGTACAAAGTGTATCTAGCTCGACCCTACATATTACCTATGATGTGTTAACAAGCCAAAATCTTCGCACTGAGCTGCGAATTACAAGTAGCAACAAGACAGATTCATGGAGGGATTCTAAGGAAGGAAGTTATACATTACCTGGTCTAAGTTCAGAGACTGCTTCAGATGTCTATTTCACATTCAACTTGTGCGGCTTCAGTGAGAAAAAAGTGCTTTGCACGTTCATAAAAGGTTTGTTTTTAGTTGTTGTTTAACTTTATAAAATAAGGTATATAAGTATAGAACATTAAAACATAGGTATATATTATTACCATTGTTTTTTGTTGGGCTATTACTTTATCCACATATCATATCCAATCTCGTTTATATTCACGTGCGAACGTTGGGTTTCTTTAAGTGCCATAAATGTCTTTAATTGCACAGTAAAAAATTGAAAAACCCAAATTAATCCATGGGGTTTGAAAACAGCTCATCAATTATACGCAAACGCTGCTTTTCTTTAGAACTATTATAAGGCGTTATTTAAAAGATATTTTTATATACATAGAAATATATAATCTATATATATATTCCTCTAAGTAAGAGGTCAAACAACAACATGCAAGCAACAAGTAAATAGGGAAGATCCCATGGCGTACGCACGCGGTGTGAATGGACCCAATCCGCACTATTTCATTCACAAAATAGCATAGACATAAATAAATATAGACTGGAAAAAGGAAGTAACTTCGTGTAACTTGAAAACACATGTATATATATCTACTATTGAATTATGATTTCTAAATTATGAAAAAAAAATAAAAATTGCATGATCCTCAGTCTTAGAGATTAAACACAATTTATAGACATAAAATAAAGTACACACAATTGTAATGCACACATTTTTATTTCATAAAACTCTCTTATGAATTTGTGTAGCGATTGGAAGGGAGGTTAAAAAAGTGGAAGCCGGAAGAGATTATATTGTGATTGTGTCGTAAGACTCTTGAAACTAGAAGGACAATACACAGATAGATACTACTCACATGTTTGACTTTAGCTCGGGAAATCTGTTATATCATGTTATAAAATGGTTCAATTTAATTATTTATACACCTAAAAATTAGCACGGGTCCAAAGAAAGTTTGGGACCCACTGTGGTCGCATATGTTGTTGTATTTTTTTATTTATGAATTCACTTATAACAAGTAAATGGGAAGATCCCATGGCTCGATTATAGAACTTCTCTTCGCAGAGATAGTTTTATGCTTTAGCACATGAACGTATTAATTATAGTCCATTTAATCAAATTAACATTCAAATTTGTTTTTCTAAAGCATTGTTACATGAGTGGAGCTATATTCTTAAAATTGCGTAAATTAAGGTCAATTAGCCAATCTCATAGTATTTTTCATTCATGAATTCACGCATTCACTTTACTTATATCAAGCAATTGGGAAGATCCCATGGCGCAGCATGTTGTGAATGGGAAATAATATATCCAAATCCGCACTATTTTCATTCACAAAATAGCATAGCATTTTTTTTTTTTTTACTTTAAAAAGATTTTAATAATGTCCGGAAATTTCCAGGACTTTTTCGACCGGCGGCATAGCATTTAATACCGTTTCAGGAGATTTACAGGGGGCTCCTGGTAAATCAAGAGGCCGCAGGAAATCTGTTATGCTTTATAAAATGGTTCAATTTCATAATTTATACACCTAAAAATTAGCACAGGTCCAAAGAAAGTTCGGGACCCACTGTGGTCGCATATGTTGCAGTGCCTAAGGCCTGCCCTGGAAAATAGCGGCGTATGCTATGCCGCCGGTCGACTAGTACACAAATAATGTGCGTAAGATATAATCAAAATGCTACCGTAATATAAAATCGAGAAAAAATATAACTGAATGTTCAGCTACACACTGTGCAGATTATTCCAGCTTGAGCTAGTATCATTGGCTTTGCTTTTTTTTCCTCTTGCGCTTTTCTTCTGACAGCGCTGTTTATCAGCTTTATTCTGGTCCATGTTTCTCTATGCTAAAAATTTCTGGTTTAGATTTATTTCAGCTTTCCATTTTCGGAGAAACGCCGTAGATGCAGGTCCATGCAATGTATTTTGTGGTAATCGTTTCTAAGTCTTAGTATCTGGCGTTACTATTAAAATTCAATTTAGTGTAAGCATAGGCACCAACCGGTCTACTCCCGGCCTCATGTCTTGCTCATCATTTTGGCGTCCCCACCAAATTATAGGTATTTCTGGGCTGTCCCCTTTTCGTCACTTTGTGTTCATTAAAAGGGTTTGGGATTATTGTACCATCATGATATTAATACGTTCTCGTCATGTAATATCACATTTAGCTTAGTAAAACTAAATAATTAAAATGTATATACTAATGTATAGGCATGTAGATTATGTCTAAAGTATATGCATTTTGTAATATAATAAAGTATTAAATGTTAAAATGCTAAAAATTAAAGAGAAAATAGAATAGAAAATAAGAAAGATCTACCAAAATTTAGAAACATGCAATCGATTCTATTTTATTAAAACTTTTATTTTGGGTATATTTTATGTTACAGCTTCTAAGTGAGGTATTTTCCAATGTACTTACAAAATTTCGCATGCTACATAATTTTGTTGTATTTCATATATTAACACTCACCAAGTGTACATTGAGGTCGAGGTGGATGAGTGTTAATGCTTGGCTTACGAACCGAGATGTACCGGGTTTGAATCTAGGTTAATTAGGGATTTTTAATTTCGGACTCTAAAAATGACATTGAGTCCTTAAAACATTAAGGAGAACCTGATATTAGTTCGGAAAGGTGAAACGTTTGGGAGTTATTCTGGCCTTCGAAACAGATGGCCTTTACATAATCTTATATTTAGATCGAAAGCGGTAATTTACTGTACTTGTAAAGTGGACTATTAGACATTAGTGTGTTATGCATGATGCATGTTTTGCAATTCTTGTGTTCATTAATAAATATGCAAAAGTTCCAAGTGAAATATTGATGAATATTATTAAAACAAAATGATGCAAACTTTCAATTAATAATATATTTCCTAGTAAAGCATTCTAGGAATTGGTTAATTCATTTGGTTGTAAATAAAATTTATTAACCTTTTTTTATATAGAAGAATCATGTTTCCTGGGGATTTCGACTAAATCAGATTCATGCCTGGGTTAAACACCTTGATTTAAAGTTTCCCAATAGTTCTAATTCTCTAAGGACAAACTACGGTTTCTAAGGTTTTAAATAGTTTGTAAGATGATTGTTGTATGTTAGGTTATTCAACCTCCCTTAATACATAGCCAGTTCATCAATGATGTTTTTTTATATCATTACATAACAGCTGCATGAGTTTCATTTACATTTTAAAGAAAAGTAAATTCCTATTTTAGACCATGCGATCTCTAGGAAAGGTTATGTAATTGTCATCTGTTTCTGTGCACGCGGTTAACGAGGGTGTTTTGTGATCAGAACAATGACCAATCGCCTTTATATTTTTTCCCAACTAATGTCATCATCCATTATAGCTGGCTCAAAGACACCAAAAGATAACGAAATTAAAAATCCCAGTCTTTACTAGGTTTTGAACCCGGGACCTTTTACCACTTAATCACCACGCCTCCTTCAGTATACTAACTTAAGCTTTATTTTCGTCGCTATTTATTTTTCCTAACAATAACCACAATATTGGATGTTTAATTATCTTATAATCTTTCAGCTCTATGGAGACTTATAACTCTTGTAGGAACTCTGAAAACTACTAGTAATTTATTTTGACATCGCAATTGTCGTTTTTATTTCGCTATAGTTTTTGTTATTATCTTAATTTGCTGTTGTTGTTGTTGCATTTTACGTTTAATATATTTACGCATTTATTATCTGTCTATGGAATATTAGGTTTCGATAGACAAAGTTTATTTTTCCCTTCGCAACTTCTTAAGAGATTAAAAAGGCCGATCCTGGATAGATATGCATGATCAGAATTTGTTATTGCCAAAGACTGCAATTTTTTTTCTGATACTGATTTGTCAAAGACTCGCTATTTCTTGCTTTTTTTTCTTTATGCCCAACTATATATATATATTTAATTTTCTTTTTGAGTTTAGCGTTAAATTTATTTACTTTGTTTTTCGTGAATATGATTTAGTTTATTAGTTTTCTGCTTTAACTTGTTACAATTGTTTATTATGTTAGATCATTATTTATATTTCAACCATACAAGACGTACACTGTTATTGTATTGTTTTAGACAGTGCTTTAAAAAAAAAAGGTGCAGGTACTCAGTATTTAGGTGCCGTTTTTCAGTAGTCGATTACCTAACTTTTAACTAATAAAAATTAATAATATACGTTGGAATACATGAATAGTATTTTTTTTGTCAAAAAGGTGCCGGTACGCCTTTTCAGTGCCTACCGTCGCAAAAAAAAACAACAAAACAACCCTGATTTTAAATATCTGCCTTGTTAATGTAAAACCTCACTTATTTGTGTCAACACAACGACGAACCTCCTTTACTTTTCCCAACTAATGTAAGGCACCCATTAGAGCTGGAAGGACTCAGCGCCCAAGGTTTTCGAAAAAAAAATCCCCCGGCCCGGAAGCCAAGCGCTTTACCACTCAGACACCGCGCATCGTAAAAATTAACTTTCAACTTGACCAGAGACTTAATCTGGCAGAAGATACTGTGGAAAATCATTTTACCACATATACAGCGTAACTTAAAAAAATGTTATATATGATGTAGTGTACATTACTGAATTGTAAGATACATTCTTTCTTAACTACTTTTTAGAAAATTTAAGTATCAATTTTTATAAACATCTTAAGTTCAATACAATAAAATGTTGGTTTTTTTTTAATATTTAGGTGAAAATAATGATCGCCACACTCCAGTTATTGTTACTCTGTCTGTTTTGTTTGCCGTTTCTTTACTCAGCACAGTCATACTGTAAATACATATTTCTATTTATCGTAATTTATTATTTTAATATATACAAATATTATTTTATTAATTAATATTTAGGCAACTAATATAATTACTGACTTATTTATGCTTTAAATATTTTATACTCTAAATATTGTTATTACTACACTCCATATTTGTTTCAGCCCTTTTACCGTCATTTACTTGTAAGTTTGTTATTTACTTGTGTTAGTTAACAATTTATGTTAAAATCAAAATTAAAATTGTTACCTGCACATAGACTGTTACACAGAAAACCAATTGATAGTATTGTATTTTAATAGTTTGCGAGAGTTTTAGAGAAATAGAACTTGTCTTCCAATCATCTAAATACGTTTTCTGAATTTTGTGAAAGTGATCTATTTTTTGTTGTTTTTTTAATAGTTTGCGAAAGTTTTAGAGAAATAGAACTTATCTTCCAATCATCTAAATACGTTTTCTGAATTTTGTGATCAGTGATCTGTTTTTTGTTGTTGTTGTTTTTTTAAACGAGTTGTGTTTCCGTGAAAATGTTAAGAAAATACAAAATTATTGAAAAATAACGCTCATTTATAGTTAGCAAAACTAATTGTTGTTTAATTCCTTCATCACTTTGTGAACTGAATGGTTGTGTATGGTTTGATTCAAATTAGTTCAATTCATTTTGTATTAGACCGAAGTTTAGAAATCACAAATACTAGTTCAATTAGCAATAATTTTAGAATGTATAATTAAACCATATCCAAAGCAAGGAAAATAAAAAAAAAATTCTTTAGAAAAAAAAATATAAAGCTTATCTAAAATGGAAGAACTCCGTTCTTAAAGATACATCCACCAATAATGTACAGGCTGTTTCCCATATTCCATATTGAATAAAATAATTAATTACCATTAATTGATTGACTGGTGGAGTATTTTTTTATTCTTGATTTATGTTTTGTCAGGGTAAGCTTCTACTATAATTTATAATTTTTCAGTTGTCACGTAATTTCTTTTAACATTCATAAAAGCATGATATCGTAATAAGATAATTTCACAATTAGACCTAGAAGTACCACTAAAACTTCAGCCATACTGTTTAATGATGTACCTGAAAGTCATAGAAAAAGAAATACAAACGAATATAGACATATGTCATACATAAGGATATTATGGTTATGGTGTGATATATATTCTTAAAAATAATAATATTTTATAAAGGGAATTGTTAATTGACATAATTCATAAAAGCTTTATGTTTAGATTACATATTAAAACAAATGTGTCTCGTTGGACAGTCTATATATTTATATGCCTTTGTGGAATATAGTTTGCTTAAGTAAAAATCGCAGTGATTAATTGAGCATTAAAAACTATTAATATTTGCATCCAGATCAAATGTAAATTTTGTTAATAAACACTTCTCTTTTATATCTTTAGCATATTAAATTATTAAACATTATGATTTATTTTGGTTTAATTTGATTATTATTAAAATAATTCAAAGTAGCTTGACGAAACTTATAAGTTATCATTTATTTACATTTTGTATTTTTTAAAAAAGATTGTTGTATTTTGGGTCAATCAAACGCTGTATTATCAGCTATTAATATACATATCTTAGTTATGATTTGGTTTAATATCAACTGATGATTCCAAATTATTTTTCTTGTTATAGTTACAGAGGAAAAACAAAAAGAAAGAGATTTCAAGTAAGTTATATAGGCAATATTTTATTTTTTTTTATTTCAGTAATATACCATTTTGACTTGTTTTAAGGATTTTATTCTCTTTTATTGTGATGCACTGTGGCTGGCGGTAAAGTGTCCAGGGTTCGAATCCTCGTGAAGACAGGGATTTTTAATCGTTCTCTTTGGGAGGCTTTGAGTCCACCTTGCTCTAATGGGTATCTGACATTAGTTAGGAAAAAAATGTGCTGACCACATGACAATCTTGTTAACCTTAATTCACAGAAACATAAGGCCTTTACATCATTTGCCATATAGACCAATAAGTTCTGAAGGGAGGAACTTATTATAGTGATGAACTCATCTAACCAAGATTAGGTTTATGGATTTATCAAATGGTAAAATGTTTACTAGTGATTGAAAATCTGTCATACTATGACCTGCTGAAGTACTAGTGAAAAATGTTTAAAAGAACAGTCATTTGTTTAAAGACAGAAGCACTTCTTACCGATAAACTATTTAACACCTCAAGCTTCACAAATATGCTATAAAAACCAGTTTAGCTCTTTGCAAGTGGCTCAGATATTGGGTCCTGGTGAACTGTTAACATTGACAAGAGAAGGAGCCAAGACGTGCAAACAATAAACTTCACACCCACCTAGACCTAGACGAATTCTTTGTACCGTTGCAACCTTGCGGCTATACAACTATATGAGAAAGGC
Source organism: Biomphalaria straminea (assembly GCA_021533235.1). Classification (NCBI taxonomy): domain Eukaryota; kingdom Metazoa; phylum Mollusca; class Gastropoda; family Planorbidae; genus Biomphalaria; species Biomphalaria straminea. The sequence continues at coordinate 1,356,026 of JADKLZ010071522.1, read as the reverse complement.
ATCAAGAGTCAACGTCCCAAATGAAGGAATCAAGAGTCAACGCTCCATATGAAGGAATCCAGAGTCAACGCTCCATATGAAGAAATCAAGAATCAACGCTCCATATGAAGGAATCAAGAGTCAACGGTCCATATGAAGGAATCAAGAGTCGACGGCCCAAATGAAGAATCAGTAGACAACTCTGACTGTCTCAGAGAAAGAATCAGGAGATCTTAACATTTAGGCAGTTTGGAGAACACAGGTGTACAAACTTTGTGGAAACTACCACACCCCTGATATCACTGTATTAGGAACATATTAATTATTTCCTTTGGAAATTTCACATGCATGGAGATAGAAAAAAAATACTCTAAGTGGCCAACGTTGTTCCGGCTGTATCAAACGACCAGACTTTCATCTTATTTAAAGTGAACACAGTACAACTATTTGTTACCAACATATGTCTGACTGGCTTGGACATCGGGGCCGACTCTACAAGAAATATTGTTTCGTGATCTAGAATGCAACAGAGTCGTATTTATATGTATAAGTGAGTTAGGAGAACGAAGCATACATTAAGGGTCCTATATCACAGATTATTTTATAGAATAGAAGTAGGAAGAAGTTGTACAGCTAATCATTGTCTTGTGATCACTTATGCCAAACCAATGGTTATGCTTGCCTTGGATGTGGCTAAATATGTAGATCACATCTGGGACTGCGTAGCCATGGGAAATACAGCATTCCTCACATATCTTCGGATTTAAAGACAAGCCTTATTATTATATAT
>JADKLZ010071522.1:1338634-1354857 GCA_021533235.1 Biomphalaria straminea | reverse complement strand
ATACATTCCCTTCTAGGACACTTCCATGATGTCAGATGAGAACAATTCAGGTAGGCGTTATGTAGGAATACATTTAGAGATTTTAGACGAAATATCTTATCTTGTTTGAAATATGCCTATATATGTATTATTATATGTATTTGCTTTAAAAGCAAACGTAAACTTTAATTAAACTGTATTAAAATGAAAGCCTTGTAAACCCTCGGGATATATTGAAAACGCTTGTTCTAATAGAGCAGTGGTCTTCCTTTTTATATCTCTAAGACAGAAACTTCAAGATTGAAGATAAAACAATAAATATTTAAAACCCTTTTAAAAAAAAAAAGTAATCTTATCTAAAGGGAAGAGCTCCATCCTTAAAACTTTATGCACCAATAGTATTCAAGCTATTTCCCTTATTCGATATCAAACTAATTAATTAATTACAAATAATTATTTGACCAATTAACTGTGTTTTTTTATTTTTTATTTTTTTTGTTAATTAAATTGTAAAAAAATGTTGAAAGTATCAACTTTATCAGAAAATACATACTGGCGTTAACAGAAGGGCGCTAAACCCTGCAATTTTCAGATGCATGACAGTAATAAGAAGTTCTTCCCCTTAAATAATCTTTAATTTTTAAAAGCATTTATTATTCTATAATTTTTTTTTCTCTTTTGAAGTAATTAGTAAAAATATTTAACACTATGACCATGGCTAACATATGTCTTTGTTTGTTTAACAAGATGATATTGTAGTAATATATTGTACAGATATTGTATTATTTCAGCTCGTCAACTGATTGCATTTAGCTCCGTTCCCACGCAAACGGATTCTTTGTGAGAACCGATGACTACAGTAAAAACTTTGATCTTATACAAAAATTAAAACGTGCTGTTTTTATCATGCATGTTTCATACATTATATTGGCGACAAAAAAACAAACAACAACACATATCTTTTCTCTTTAAACCTGCACACGTCTTTAGAGCATTCAATGAGGTGTCTATATTTAAATAGCATCATCTGCAAAGAAGTAGTTTTATTGTTCTATATGCTAATTAGTTTAACCCCTATTTATTTCATCTAATAACATAACTATAGCTTTCATCGTAAGAATAGCTAATAGCACTACAGATGCCACATCATAACTAAAGCGAAGATTAAAGTTAGATTAAAAAAAAAAAGATGTATTAAAGACTCCAGCTACATGAATTATCTTTACCTAAAAGACTCCAGCTACATGAATTTGTTTTACCAGCACTGAACAAAGTCAAATTGAAGTACCTACCATATAGCATGGCATTAATATTAGAAAGCACCTAAAATGTTAAAGTCCATACGCCGCATTCATTTTCTCATGTGTGTGACTGAATTGTGTGTATATATATATATTATTGAAGATGTTAAAAATAAATAGAAAAACTTAATAACTACTTTTTTTATCAATACATATCGCTTTTAGAACCTAATAGAGTGAGAAATATTAGATGATAAAATAGACATTATAAGATACGGTGTGTTATTATGTTAATTTTTGTATATGTGTTTGATTTATATTACCTCACTAGTCAGACACATCAACATAACGACGTCAGTATTTGGTTGTACAAATATATTTATATATCAGAAATCAGAATAATAGAAATGGATTTTTTTTTACCCGATTAGTCCTCACAGTTAACTGGTTCTGTGGCATTTCTCTCGAGAGAGACGATCTTTTTCCTTCGCAACTTCTTGTTGCCAATCTTTGATACACAACTGCGATCGCAGGATGGGCATATGTAATCACCAGGCGCAGCTGCATTTTCTGTCTTCTTTCTGCTTCTGTTGTGTATGGCATCTGCAATCCGTGACCACTCCTTTATGGTCTGCCTCCATGTTGATCTATCCAGTGCCACTTTTTCCCAGCTGATAGTGTCGATTTTGAAGAGCTTCATGTCGCGTTAGCATTCATCCGTATTGCGTAATAGTGGGCGACCAGCGGCTCTCCTGCCTTCTATTAGATCGCCATACAGAATGTCTTGTAGACGTTAGTAGAATGCCAGTAGGTCGAATTACAGTTAACTAGTAAAGCCTCTGTAATTCGTATTTATTTGAAGTCTGTTGTTCCATAATACTTGTTATGATAATTTATCTTATCTATAGTAATCATAAGATTATTCCTTTTGCGTAATATTAGATCTAAAAGTATTTTTACTTTTTATTTATATTTATACATAAAAAAAATTCATGTCGTAATTTTTTTTCTCACTATTTCAAATAAGAAAAAAATATTTTAAAAAGATTTTTATTCATATTTATGTTTACAGTTTTATTGCCCAGTGGAATCGTTCTCTATTTTATATTTACCCAGTGATGATATTTTAATATAAGAGTATGGTTTTCATTCATATAGAATGCTATATTTTTATCCTTTACAAAATTTACATCTATTTAGATCTAATTTATTTTATGAAAAGATACTGTATTATTGTTTTCCGTAATATTAAATTATTATACAACATTTTCCAACACTTAAAATGATGATTATTTTTTTAAAGTGTTAATGTTGCTACACACAATTGAAGTAATTGCGTTGTGTATCAGTTTTATTGTGATCCGGTGCATTTTAACCGAGGAAATGTTCATATCTTTGTTGCAATAACTTCAATATCATTCCTATTTCTGATCAATGGCTTAGCAACGTAACCATGTGCCCAGATTCAAACTTATGACGACACTCTCCACATGCCTGTACCCTACTACATAATAATCAAATCTAGTCATCACTAATCGATCAGTAGATTTTAAAAAAAAGCGTTCCAGTACATGATGATTTATTTAAGTATTAGACATATTAACTTCATTAACACTAAAAAAAACTTTGATTTTTAAGTAGTACTTAATATGTATATGGTCATAACAGGGCCGCCTTAGATAATTCAAGCCTTTTGTGAATTAGGTGGCCCCAAATGAAATAGAAAAAAAAAAGGAATAGCGAAAAAATATTAATAAACAGTTTAATTAAAAATCTAGTGTACCCCAACAATAAATTTTAGGGGAAATGTCGCTATTTATTGTCTAAAAATTGTTTACAGCCCTTTGCGTGGTCCCGCCAATTGTTGGCGTCAGGCCGATGCCTAGTTTTTCTATGCCAGGCCCTGGTCATGACCTGTGTTCAATGAACCCATGTGTGTGATAGTTGCTACGCCATTGTCTAGGATTTATAAAAATCCGCTGTTATTATTCATGATTCTAAAGTCATACATATAACGCTACGCTAGAGTGTTGAACAAAACATTCTATAAGCAGATTTATTTATTTATTTATATTCAATTGTTTGCTGTATTAATTAAACAGCAATTAAGAATGGGGTACCGGTGTTAGAATTGCCATGTGACATTATTAAATACCCATAAATATATTTTATTTTTGTGCACAATTACATGCAAAAGTTATTCAAAAATGATATCTAATTTATTGAATTTTCTTTAAAAAATATAGAGATCGTTAAATATATTTTTATTGAACCTTTTTTAATGTGATTATGATTTATTTACAAAAAACATATATATTTATTGAAAGTTAGTATATGCCTTTCTTTCAACAATGTTAAAGCTAAATTGTTGTATTCTCTAATTAAATGTACACAATTACCTTCGATTGGATTATTCACTCAACTATAAAACCTTGGAGGGCGCGGTGGCTGAGCGGTAAAGCGCTTGGCTTCCGTACTGGAGGTCCCGGGTTCAAATCCTGGTGAAGGCTGGGATTTTTATTTCAGGATTTTCGGGCGCCCTTGAGTCCACCCAGCTCTAATGGGTACCTGACATTAGTTGGGGAAAAGTAAAGGCGGTTGGTCGTTGTGCTGGCCACATGACACCCTCGTTAACCGTTGGCCACAGAATCATCTTACATCATCTGCCCTATAGACCACTAGGTCTGAAAGGGGAACTTTACTTTTCTTTTTATAAAACCTTGAAGTGTTACGGCCATGTGAAAAGGCATATTTAATTTGTCGTGAGTGTTCTTCTTCTTCTTGAAACTTCGGCTCTTGGAACTCTAGACCAGCAAAAGTGAACGAGATCTCCCTCTCACCGGCATGAATAAAGAACAGTGTACACTGTTCTGTCTGGCGGGTGGGTCAGACTCGCAGCAAGAGGCCACGTATACTAAGACCAACGCCATTTTCCTTTTCTATACCAATCTAACCATGCAGGACACGCAATTTATGTAACGGCCCCTTGAGGAACAGCGCGTGGATCGTGACAATGTTGTTGGAGCTTTTTTACAACTCCGCACAGTGCAATGAGGAGGCTCTTGCACCCCCTTAAGCACACCCATGGAAGTCTTGTTTTCCTACCCTTTAGCCTAATTGTTTCCTCCTACGATCGTTTCCACCCGGGCGCCACTATGAGGCAGGGTAGCATGCGCGGGTCGTGGGATATAAAGAACTTTAAACAAAATACAGTTAATGAAAATGTTAATATTTTTAAACCTTGTATCTTTCGAGCAAGTTTATTGACACTGTTTATCGTTTTAGAAATGCATGTTTAGTTAGTTGCTATCAGCGTGGCGCTTTATGTAGAGAATTTTTAAAGATATGCATAAAGTTTGAAGATGTTCTAGAGTTTATGTCATTCTCTTTTTCTGAAATTGTTATTGTTTTCTAACCTTTTTGCTGAAACAGTATTACCAATATATTTCTAAACAACAAATGTCGAATAAATAAGAAATTATTGAACTACATTAGTACACAATAAGAATAACTGGCCTAAACACACACACACACACACTTCCGATTACAACAACAAAAAACCCGCAACAAGGCTTTTTATCTAGAATTTAATTTAATGAACAGTAATATTATTTAATTCATATATATTATAATCTTTATTGTAAGGTGTGATTTTTCCTGTATGTGATAATTAAAATGTCACATTTGTTACGATATTGAGTGCCTAGCAGTAATTATACCAGTAGCTTATTATTAATGTTTGTATTTAACATTTTATTCGTACTTAGTGACCATAATCTCAAATGATATCTCAAATATTTTTTAGAGAAAATTTTAAAAAAAATAAAATATAACATATTTTATTGTAAAATGAAATATGAAATTTAACCGACACCAGGAGACTCCATTAATGATGCTCCTTGAATTTCAAGCCTGTAGGCGTATATTTTATTGTTGTTTTTATTTCCTCATAATTGTTAGTTGTTCACTTTGATCCATAAGTTATGTAAACCTTTGTTATCCAGACACATATCCTCTATAAATTAATAAAAATATATTTTCAATTATAAAGCATTTCTTTTTTTTTTTAAATTTGGGAATGACATAGATTTATGATGATTGTTTCTCGTTATCAATGAAATCTATCTATCTATCTGTCTCTCTATCTATCTATCTATCTATCTATCTATCTCTATATCTATCTATCTATCTATCTATCTATCTCTATATATATATATATATATATATATATATATAATATTATTTCCTGTTATATAGGAAACTGATTTCGGTATTCAACAGCTTAAAAGTGGAAATAATTAGTCGTGTTGTGTTACATTTACAGTGAGGATCATACCTAAAAACAATTTTTAAAAAGTTAAGTACCCATTCAGACCTTGTGGTCTATAGGGAAGATGATGTAAAGGTCATCTGATTCTTGTGGCCTACGGGTAACGATGGAATGACGTGGCTAGCACAACGACCAACCACCTTTACTTTTCCCCAACTTATGCCAGGTACCCATTAGAGCTGGGTGGACTCGGAGGCGCCCAAACATCAACAATTTAAAAAAGCCCAGCCTTCAACTTGGATTCGAACCCGTGACTCCCGGTTCAGAAGCCAAGCGCTTTACCGCTCAGACATCGCGCCTCCTGAACACCAATTTTAACATTATTAAATATCAAAAGAGATTGAAATATAATAATAATGGTAATGTCTTCGATTCCAAAGATTACAGGTAAAGCGTTTTACATGGCTAGGCAAATCTGGTTGCATTTTTTCTTGAAAATAATGTAGATAAAGCCATCTGTTGGTGGTCTGTTTTTCTGTCTTTCTTCTGTGCCTGTCTTCAATGGTGGCTTTTATTTGGGTCTGAAATGTTTGTAAGAGCTCTCCAACTGATTTAGCACACAATAAAAATGACCTCGTTCCAAATCTCAAAGTGAAAGATAGAAGAATTTCAATGTAAAACGTTAAACGGGAACACTATGACAATGCTAATACAAACTACAAAAAGTACATGAATTTAAATAAATTATCTAACAGTATACTCTGGTAATTACAGAAAAGAAATTCAACTTACTTGTTTAGCGAAGATAGAAGTATAAACGCTATCCTTGTTAAATAGATCATTTGAATTCAACAAGAAATGTGTGGAGAGTTCGACCGAATATTTGAAACGATTTAGTTATCGTCGATTTGCAGGAATTTATAAGACATGGGCATATAGGTGGACTAACATACTACTTTCACATAAGGTGAACTATATGTTTCAATGTCTCCCCTTCAACAGTGTGCTTGAGTATGAGGAGTTACAATTGACTCAATCGTCTTATAAATTTGTTAAGTTCAGTAGTAATTTAAAGTGTTTATGTTTCCTGTTTACATTCGTCTGTGTATGTGTGTCCTGTAAATCATTAAAAAATAAACTCAAACCCTATAGTCACATCAGAAGGTCCTCAAAGACCTTCTTTCAGGGATCAGTATCAGGAAGAATAAAGTGATTGAAAGACAACATCAAAGAATGGGCAAGCTTGCAAATGAATCAAATTCTAACCAAAACAAGGGACAGAGAGGAATGAAGAAAGACCTTTGACAGATCTTATATGATGCTGCGACGGTTCAATAGAATATGGGATAGATGACGGTGTGTACAAATATTGTTCGATGAATTCTAAAAAGTTAGCCAATAAAAGAGTTGACGTTTGTGACCTAGAGTGACGAACACAATGAAGGTCTTGATATATAGATTCTAAAAATATTATTATTTATATTTTGTCTCTACATTATTTTGCAATGCTAAAAACATCAGTCTAGACTTTGTTTGAACATAAACAAGAAGCAAGACAACAATCTGACTGGCATAAGCAGGAACTCCTCAATACTGTAAACAAACGAAAGCTGAGCTGCTTAGGCCATCTTGTAAAGCCGAGAGAAGAAGCAGGTCTATCTGCAACTGACCAAACCTACCCATGCTACGTATGCGGCGGGCTTTTTGAATCAAGGATTGGACTTTACATTCAACTTCGTGTCCATGGGAAATGATAAATGCGCTCATCTTAGATCACGAAGGAGGAGCTATATATAAATATATTGTAAGGCATGACTCACATTCAAAAAAAAAAAAAACAGAAACAGATGATGATGAAAAAAAAATGTATACTCAATATTATATTTTTATTATTGTGCGATTATTAAATGGGCTTTTAGAATAAAGCAATAGGCATGTTTTTGAATAATTTCGGATACTATTCTTGCTTATTAGTGGTTCCCAAACTATTGCGGAATGTTGCTCGAGAATGTGATGTATGTCACAGCACAGCAAACAATTATTGAGTGCAAAGGTACCGATCCCATGGGGATTCCTCCTCAATTGTGGGCAGAGGTCTTAAAGGGTGGCTAACAATTAGCCACATGCTGGAAATGACCTGTAGGAGTAGACTAGAAAGCATATCCTAGGAGTTTCCCAATCAATTGCAATTGTGAAATGTACAACTGGTAAAAAAAGGAGAAGACAAGTATTTTATAAATTGATTCTCCATTTTTCTGATTTGTAAATTTAACTTCATATGAGACAAGGTTTTATAAACTATTGATAATGTTGAACACTAGACATGGTACTTACAAAACAAATGCGTGGATGAACCTGCTAAAGTCAAAAGAGAAGTGCAATAAATAAGCATGTCGATAAAATGAAATCGTATAAATGAAATTACTTTAACTCATTTCTAATTAAAATCTAAACAGAGATAAAAGTATCGTTAATAGGCTTTGATAAATGTGCAGGATAAACTATGTGGATGCCTGTGTAGATAACGCTAAACGAGATAAACAGAGTGCATGTCTAAAAATTTAAATAACAGCCTTTATATTGCGACAAATTCATTCTTGTAGTATGCTTAGAGCGCTATGATCCAATCTCATTTGTGGATCAGTAAAGGAAGGGGATATCCGAGAGAAGTTTGTCCGTGCTGCCTTTACGAACTCCGCTAGAGCTGGGTGCCGAAACTTCAGCCCCTTTCAGCTCCTTCTACTCTAGCGCTATTCGAGCATGGAATGGATTGCCTGAGCTAGCCAGGAAAACCAGTGACTTGGAGGGTTTAAGTCATTAGTTAATATGCATGACTGAATGCATGACGCGTAGGACGTAATCATCTTCTTTTTCGAAGTAACGTCTATATTGTAAAAGTAATGAAATAGTCAAGCCAAGCCTAATTGATATGCGTACTTAGCCTCTAGACCACGCACCTCACATATTTCTAGATGGGCAAAGACACAATGAAATATATTGTGTATGTGAAATGAATTACGTTAGTTATAGACACTTACTTAACATTTCTGTTACTGTTACATGATATAATTTGTCCATCGTAAGAGTCAGCGAGTAAATCTTTACTCTACAAAGAAAAGCTGGAGAAAATTAAAGTCATTTGAAGGTTATCTTTTATCAAAGTAATAATTATTTAAATATATGATATAGCAATTCAAAAATTTTGAAAAAATAATAAATTTAAATTGTTTTCTTTTTATTTTATAAGCTTCAAACGTTTCTTCATAGTGAAGATAATTTTATCCCAGTACAGATTTCTGGAATGCAGCTTAAAGGAACAAACTCTCGACCATCACGACGAGAGTACTGATAGCATAGTTACAGCCCGAATAATGATACTTTACAGCCTTAAATTTCAATCAAAGACAAGATATCTGTCGAATACTATCTTTTCAATGGGGGACAGTGCCCGCCGATCTCCCCGTGGTGGCCTCTGGTAACCGGAGTAATTTCACCCCCTTGCTCTCGGGGTGTTCCGAAAAGGCCAAAGTTGCGGGAGCCCCGTCTTTCCTAGCTAGTTCTCACGCTTTCCTGGTACAGAGTTCTGCTGGTGAAGTTTGGGGAAAATGCTAAGCTCTGATATACATAACTCCTGCACGCTCGTCTGGTGTAGAGGGGTTGTGTCTGTCGGGGTTATAGACTATGCTGAACTGATCAGCCGCCGACCTGGAAACTAGTAAAGGATCAAGCCATCAACATTTGCAGGCTCTAAACTGGTGGCTTTAAAAAAAGGTCTCCTGCCCCACTCCACTTTCTGTGATTAAACCCTGCCCCAGCAAGGTTTCTGTCCAGGGCTTTTGCAAGAGAGGATTTAAGCCTCTCAACCCCTCACTCAAATGGAGTTTAATGAATGAATGAAAGAATCTTTTTAAATGTTAAATACGATAAAAAGGTCTAGAAATTAAAATGAAAAAAAAAAACAACCTATTATATAATAAATATAGAAATTGTGAAATTATCTGAAATCCAAACCATGAAGCTTTATTCTACTCTTCTGTTATAAAAATCTGTCAATCTTTACTAATTATTGTATATCAATGTGCACTTTATGTTCTAATTAGAACAACCTTTGTTCCAAAATTTACTAATTAATTAATTTTACTTTTTTTTTTGTATCTTAAAATTGTTAGTGTTAGCAGAAAATTAAAAAAGTCAAACAAAAAAAAATACATTTTTAAAGTAATGCACAAGTAATTTTACCTGAATCGTATTTAGTAGCTGAGAAGGTCAAGAGAGATGTGTTCGAGAGCAATTCATTACTGCTGGCGTTGATCCAACTGTAAGTGACGTTACTCGATCCTAAGCCTTTCATCTTACACGAGCATTTCACTATTGCGTCTTGATCCACGTATTTTATGCAATTTGGAAGTTGTATTGACGGACTCTCTAAATTTTTAAAATTAAAATTCATTTACACTAATATTAAAAACTTGTAGTAAAGTAAAGTAAATTTCCTTTTTAAAGCCTTTCGATCTATAGGACATATATGTCACTGTTACATTATTGGCCCACGGTTAAAGTGGGTGTCATTTGGTCAACACAACGACCAACCACCTTCTATTTTCCCAACTAATATCAGTAAACCTCTAAAGCTCAGAGGTGTGCACAGATTCCCAAAGTATACACTATGATTTAAACCGTGAGCTTATACACTATCGTAGAATAGTTAAAAACCATTTATATTCTGAGACTACAATGCAATAGAACATCATTACATCATCAAAAAGTAAAAAAAAAATGAAGCTTCAGAGGCTTGGTGTTAAAAGATATTACATTGTATACAACTTTTTCATTTAAGAACAATTTATTGTATATATTATTTACAATTAATCAAAATTTTAATTTCAAAACAAAATTAATTTTCAACATGTTATGACCATAGACATAAATAAGTATAGACTGGCCAATAAGATATTTTTATGAAGGGAACATTTGTGATTTGCAAATTAGTGTACTATACTATACAGCATGAGCAGTATAAAAGTTAAGTATTCATATCTATTTCAGCCATAACCTATATAAGTATTGCAATATTTTCACTATTGTGTTTTTTTAATCTCTTAGCGTGACTGTAATGTCAATCATAATGTTTATTTTTTGTTCTGAAACTGTTTTTTTTTAATTTTAGCTTATTTGGACATTCTGCTGAAAAAATCCCTAGTCTCACTAATTCAAAGTTAAGGACTGAATCCTTTACTTCTTTTTTCCAGTGTATATTTATTTATGCTATCTATGCCATTTTGTGAATGAAAAAATGCGGATTTGGATACACCATTTTTCTTTCACACCATGCTGCGTAAATAAGGAGGAAGTGTAGTTTTGTTTAATCGTTGAGACCAAAGATCGTGCAAATTGTCAGATTTCGGAAATCCGAATACAATGGATATACATTTTTTCAAGTTACATAAAGTTACTTCCTTTTTCCAGTCTATATATGTCTATGGTTATGACATGATTAGAATATAGATTTATTTTCGGAATAATTAAGGGATAAATTTTACTTAGTGACGGAAATGACGAATAGTTCGATTAAAAAAACAGAACGCTTTTAGTAGACCCTAAGAACGAGACGATTATTGTCATTGAGACTACAGACGGCTAGCACAGCAAGACACAGACGAATCCCTTCTTGATTATTAAACGTGTATAGTTGAATCGATTGTCGACTTACTCTATTGCTTGTTCGGCCTTCGTTGGTGTTTTGATTTGTGACAGTTTACATCCTGTATACTGCATTTGTTGGATTCAACACCGCGAATAGGCACGCAACACAATACAGAACATTTTTTATCGTCAATCTATTATATATTGAAAAATACCAATGACTCATTTAATGATCAAGAAATTTCTTAAACCGTAGTACGAATTCACATAGTATTTATTATACATGTTCCTTCGACGTCATAGATAGTTGGTAATCTCCGGCTTGAACTCATTCGAAACCTTAAGACAAAAGAGTTTAATTCACATAGTATTTAGGTTGTGACATGGTGTATTAGGTGTAATATTTTATTTCCTAAACTTACCGAATCTTATGTTTAAAGTTGTGTTTAGTCCATGAGCTCTATCATTCAGTGCTTCATTGCTTGAGTTTGGAAACATTGACACGTGTACTGTATAATTGCCAACTGTTTCAGTTGAAATGTTATAATAAAACTGACAAGTAGAATTGTAGTAAAGTACGTCATTTAATGAATCAGCAGGCCAGTACTTGGAGTTGGAAGCATGAATACTTGTACTCAAAACCTAATTGAAGAAAAAGATTTAATTATCTATGCTTAAGCGAGACAACACACCAAATCTTATATTAATATTAGTTATTAAACCTAAATTTTATTTGAAGAAGGCGGATTAAGGTGAACCTAAATTGACCATTGCTGGGACATGGAAATGTCTGCTTTTGATACAGCAAAAAATGTAGGTTGAAGGTGGGACTGAATAACTACGTGACAAAACGTTCTCATTAATTGGTGTACTCATAAAGAAGCCTTAGTATATAAAACTATATATTTATATTATTATTATTATGTTAGAAAAGAACGAGTGTTCATTCTCTGGCGCAGCCAGGGTCGAATTTCGTTATTATTATTATTATTTGTAAAACAAGTATTCTCTGTTATCTAAGAATACTTTTAAAAATTAAAAAGAAAACGTAGATTTGTTTTTAAATAAAACAAAAGAAAACTTTTTATCAAGTGTGGATCAGTTATGTAATTAAATTTGTAATAGATCTAAAATCTAGTCTAACAATAACAAGGTTACAAAGACAGTTTGTGTAGAAACTCAAACTCTAAATCGGCCCCCGAGGTGGTGTACCCAGGCTGGTAAAAAGAGAAATTTCAATATTTCAGTAAATATCTGTGGCATTTTACGTCTCTAGAGACGATCTTTTCCCCTTGCAAGCTCTTGTGTGACTAAAGAGGCCGATCCTTGATACACAGCTGCGATCGCAGGTTGGGCATATGTAGTCACCAGGCGCCGTTGCACTTTCACCTTTCTTTCTGCTTCTGTTGTGTATGGCATCTGCAATCAAAGACCCCTTCTTTATGCTCTCTCTCCAAGTGGATCTATCTTGTGCCACCTCTTCCCAGTTGCTGGTGTCGATCTTAAAGAGCTTCATGTCCCGTTTGCATACATCTGTATAACGTAAGAGTGGACGACCAGCGGCTCTTCTGCCTTCTATTAGATTAGATTTCAGTAAATAATCGAAATGAAATTCTATCATTCTATCATTCATTTGACAGAGAAGAATGGAGAAAGAAAGTTGACAGATCTTGCGTCGTGCCCCGGTGGTTTTTAAAGTTCAATCTCTTATTCAAATTCTCAAGTAAATACATTTCAGAGAAAAAAAAATTCCTTTAGTTATGTGTTTTATACTCTCTGTATAACGCTGCAGTTCACGCGATAATCTAAACAAATACTTGGTAACTGTTGTTTTAAATTTGGTCCAATATATATTTACAAACTTTTATACTTTTATGAATACTAACTAGATTTTTTCTCTTTACAAAACAAAAGTAAATATTTTGTTTTTGTAAATATAGTAGAAAGCTTGGCATAACTTACTTGACTTAGCAATGAAAATTTAAAAAAAATGACAAAAAAAATCTAAAAACATGTTCATAAATTAGTTAAAAAGATAGATCTAGTATGTAGTCATTTCTCATAATAAAGAGACTCCCGTGAATGATACTACTTATAGTAAATAGTGAATAAAAAAGTGTATTTTTTTTTGAAAATTGCTTGCATAAGTGATTTAAAAATTAATATTTTTCTCTTTCAGAAAAGAAAAAAAGTAGCCTTTGAATCAGAACTGTAAATAGTCTGAAATAATTTTTTTTTTCACGCTTTTCTAGTTTACGAGATCTAAACTGGACAGACGGATGGGCAGGCTTTCTACACAAAATTATTAATATCTTTTTCCCTTTCGGAATCGTTAAAAAAAGCATTAATGAAAATTAAAAAAAAAACAAGGTTACAAAGACAGTTTTTGTGAAAACAAAACTCAGAATCGGCCTCCTAAATCGTCCATCCAGGCTGGTCAAATGTAAGTTTCAATATTTTCAGAAAAATATCAGAATTACATTTTATTAAAGGTAAATGAAATAAGAAGAATAGAATGTTGTGCCCCATCGGTCCAGCAGTCAAAACGATAGGTGAAAGTGAATGCCAATGTTATATAATGATATCTAATTGTTCTGTAAAGGGTCAATTTCGTATTCAAAAACTCAAAATGAAAAAAAAACTGTTTCGTAAAATAAAAAACAAAATCTTCCCTTACTTTAGTTCGGTGTTACATAGCCATATAACCACTCTGCAATTCACGTGATAATATGAAAAACTACGTATAAATTGTTGTTTTGAATACATTTTCACTTATATGCGTACTAAAAAGGTTTTATCTCTTAAAAAATAAAAGAAACGTTTTTTAATGTAGTTGTTGGTATGATTGAACCTAATTAACATAGAAATAAAAATGTAAATAAAACAAAATATTACAAATCCTATTTGATGGTAATCGCCACTACTCAATCAGAAGTTGCATCAGAAGATTGAATGGTCAAATATACCATACTGTTGGGTTTTCAATATATTGTCTAGGTACATTTAAAAAAAAAAAGATTTGTTAAGAGTTACAAGATTGGACATAGTTTCATTACCTGATGAGAATTACGGTTTATTGTAAAAGAACAAACTGCCTCGGGGAAAATTGTCGTTGTTGTACACAGTATGTCGACATTCTCTTCAGATCTTGATTTACAAGTCAATTTTTGAACTTTAACTACATCTTTTTTTTTTAATTGAAAAAAAATATGAAAAGGAAAACATTAAACATACCTATATTTTTTAACACGTGTTAATGTGGTGAAGTTTTAAAGTATTGTGGTTACCTAAGTCTGATTTTGACAAAATTGATTATTTTAAACATAATTGATTGCGTAAGAAAGTGAATTTCCTGCTACGTCTCAACTATTCATAATATCATTTTGAACACGCACACAAAGTTTAAAACGTTGAAAGTATTTCTTCGTTGATCTGAATTTCAAAATAACGTATTTTAATTTTGTACCAGCAACTCACATTTTTGTCTTAGAGGCAACGCGAAAAGCTTCTCCCAGATACCCTCTGCTGCAATCCACTAAAGTACAACCGCGCAGCGAGCATTGTTTCATCATGAAAGATATAAGGAGCTATACAAAAAGACAATTAATACAAGCAGCGTCTTCGATTCCAAAGCCCTGGACAAAATATATTCGTTGGGCGTAATTCACATAGTTCAAAGGCAGAAGAAAATCGCAAGAAAAAAAATCAAGGCCAATAACGCTAGCTCCAGCTGGAATAACCTGTCCTATATGCAGCCAATCATTCCGGGCTCACATATCTCACCAGCCACATAAGGAGGCACAAAACCCCAGTGCAAAGCCCTCAGCCCCCCTGGATGACAGAGAGGTTATCATCTAAACGCGATGAGCCAACTTTATACATATACGTAGTATATAGGATCTGTCACGGTGCAATGCTTTATTTCCTGCACTTACCAAATGTGATGTTGAAAGTTGTATTGATTCCATAAGCTATATCAATTCCTGCTTCATTGCTAATGTTTGGAAACATCGACACATGTACTGTATAATTGCCAACTGTTTCTATTGAAATGTTATAATAAAACTGACAAATAGTATTGTAGTAAAATGCGTCATTTAATGAATCAGCCGGCCAGTATATGGAGTTGGACGCATACATACTTGTACTCAAAACCTAATTGAATAAAAATATTTCATTAGCTATGTTTAAGCGAAAACAAAACAAAACAGATTATATTAATTTTAGTACATTTAACTTAAATTTAATTTGAAATAGACGTCAAAAAAGAACCTAATCGACCACTGGTGGACCATGGTAACAGTGCTCTGGATGCGGCAAAATAAATAAGTTAAATGTGGTACTCTTTATCCAAGTGAAAAATTGCTCTCATTATTGTTTGTATTTGAAGTATATAAAACTAATTTACTAATATTACAGTTATTTTTATTTCTGAATCATAGTTTCTCTGTTTTCAAAAAAGCTTTTTTGAAAAACAAAAACAAAACAAGACCATAATTGCAAAATACTTGTTTAAAATAATAATGTTTTTATTAATTTTATCAATTTGTTTGCATTAATCATGTAATTAAAATTTTAATAGACCTAGACTATCAATATAAAAGCATTCATACAAATTAAAAAAAAAAACTATCCGATTTCAAACTTGTGAGTTAAAATCTCCTCAGGCTTCTCACTGTTTTTCTCGCCTGTATAAGTTAGACAGTTTAGTTCTCATCACTAAAATTATTTCGAGTGTATCTCAGAATAGAAAATATTTTTATCATTCCAAAGCACTAGCGTTTTTCAGTGGAGACCATTTTGGATCTTCATTTATTTTTCTTCTTTTGTTGCCCTATGAGTATAAGGCTTTAAGTTATTTATTTACGATGTGTTATTTTTATTTCTAAATTAAAACTTTTACGATTTATGTATATACATACATATTTAAAAAGCAATACTTGTACATAACTACGTAGTTACTTTGATGGTTCGATCCATGGGACTTCTAAAGATGAAAATGAAAAAAAAAAGTATTTATCGAAATACTAATCCAAGACCCCGCGGTTTGTAAGCCCAGTGCTCTATCACTCAACCACAACTCCACCAAC
>JADKLZ010071522.1:1300530-1314864 GCA_021533235.1 Biomphalaria straminea | reverse complement strand
TACGTAAATGTAAGGGAGGAAATGTTACTATAAGAAATGCTCTAGGCCAGGGGTGGGCAACCTTTTTCAACCGAGGGCCGCATTGATGAAATTTGCGGACTAGGCGGGCCGCATATATATATATATTTATTTATATATGCTTTGTTTGAACAGATTTACATACATTTAATGTACAAAAAACAAATTACAATGCTTCCGATGATAAACATAAAGTTTGTCTTTAACTCTTCATTCTTGATACTGAGAAAAGGTCAGAGTCAATGTCCATCAACTATTTCTTCCTTTAAATTCCATGTAGACCTAATGATTGGCCAGTGAATATAACTGTGTTACCAAACATCATAATGTTTTAATTCAAAATCTTCACATACTTTTCTGAATTGCCAGTCGGGACAGGCCTTTTTAGAAATGGAGGCTATAGGCGAAGTGAATTTGGTGGCCCTGAATAAAATAAGAATATACAAAAGAACAAAAAAAAATTTGCCATTTAACAATCATGGACCTTAGCATCTGCATAGGACGGCACTAATAAATAAAAGAAAATTAATACTTTTGCCCCAATAAGAACTTATTTTAACGTAGCTATGTGTAAACTTTCCAGTTACTAATTTATGGCTGGAATATGTCCTTTTTTTTTTTTATTAAAAAAGTTGTTTTTCACAAACAAAGCTCCATCAGTTGTTACCCTTGCCATCTTGTACAAGCCAATTCAACTCTTTCAGCACAGTTCTCCATTGCATTGAATAAATACTGGCCAGGAATTATGTCTTTTACTTAATTTATATAGTATTGCTATTGAATAAAATCTTCGTTTTTTTTTTAACACTCTTTAGAAAGACGTTTGGAGACAATGTTTCTTTAGCCTCTTCATTACAAATGATAAGAAACAAAAGTTTCAATAATGTCTCAAGATAATTACAATGATTTAGTTAGGTTTAGGGCCGTAATTTGCCCACCCCTGCTCTAGACATATAGATATCATGCACATTTTTTAGAATGAACTTTTAGCAGCGGCTTTCGTGTACTAGCGTAAAGACCGGAAATGACATGATTCTAAACTAATTTCTAAAATTTAAAAAAAATCAGATTTTTTAAAATAAAATTGTATAATGCCCCCATTAAAATGAAATTAACATATTTTTTTGCGTTTTGTCTGTTGGTTGGTCTGTCCGTCACGGTTAGAAAAAAACACTAAAGGCTTTTGAAAATATGATTTAATCTTTACTGTTCTTTCAGAAATATTGCGATAGTTTAAGGATGGGAGCATACAGGAATTGAGCCAGGGACTTAGAAGGAACATCCGAAACATCTTGCGAATAGGTGGATCTGACAGGGATCCGACTCCGACGGGGGCCGCCTCTGAGTTTGTGTATCACACAAACTCTCTTTGTAATCTTGTTTTTAATTATTCTTGTGTGGGCATGTATGTACAAGAAGTAATTGTGCGAAATTTCATTTTGATCCTCAGTTGGGTGTTAGAGAAAACAAACTTAGTGAGATGATATATATATATATATAATCTTAGTAAAAAAAAAAGTAAAACTTGAAAACCTGTGTAGGAAATTCTTGTATAGGTATCCTCGTTTCTTCTAAGTTTTAATGAAACAGATTTACCAATCTCTTTCTTCGACAAGGACGCGCATGATAAATTAGGTCTTTTTGTATTAAAGAAGAAAAGAGTAAGTTTGTTATACATTTAAGTATTATGAACTCTAAATATCTGTATGCATAACATTACAGTTAATTAAAATTATTTACTTGCTATTTTTCTGGTCGCGTTCGTATTTAAAACATAAACATCTTCATTATCAAAATCTTCTGAAAAAAAAAAGATGATGAAGAAAATAAAAGATAGGTAATAAAGTAATAATAAAACCTAAAGGTCAAATAATTGTACGTAATGTTATTAAAATATTATATATAGATCATGTGTTCCTACTTTAATTAGTATGTTGATCACATTGTGTATCCTATAAAGTTAGAAATTTTATTGTTCTCCTTCTGGTATTGTGTTAGTTAGAATGCGTACCCAAACAAGAAAAACACACACTTACAAAATAATTTTTTAAATAAAGACAATACCTTCAATAAACAACTTAGGATAAATTAAAATATATATAAAAAAAAGAATTTAAAAAATGAGCGAATTGTTTCAGCTTCTTGACCGATGAAATCTACCAATTAGGCCAGCGGACATTGTATTAAAACAATTATTTATTGGTACCTTGATTATGTGTAGAACTCTTAAAATCTAATTTAGATCTAGAATTTTGACTTAATCTGTATTAAACTTACGTAAAAATATATCTACGCCTAGATTAATTATCAATAAACTTTAAGAGAATTTTAAATTTAAGAAACAACTAAGTTTTGTTTTTCTTGAATGATTTCAATGATGTAGATCTAGGCTCTTGCACCTTGAAAAAGACGATGCGCACATTTTATTCTAGAAAATAATTAAATAATTAAACTCTTGAATCAATAATGACAAAACAAAAATCGGAAATGGTCCAAAACAATTGTCCTTTCAAAAACGCGATATTCCTTTTAAAACTCAACATTGCTCTAGTCTAGTTATCAAGCCAAATTTACATTTATTTTTTATTTTTTTTACTTTGAAAAATTGAAACGGTTAAGTTATTTATATATCAACTGTTAAATTAAAAAAAAAATCGTTAAATGTTTGTGCAGTGATCGCCCACACAATTTATATATATATAATAGTGACTGAACAGAGGTAGGCCTATTGTAAAAAAAAAAAAAATTAAAAAAAAGAGATCACAGAAGATGCTTTTTTTTTCCCCAAGTTATTTTTTATCATTGATATTTTCTAAATTGTCAATAAAATGTTTTCAAGATAATCTACTACTTACCTGACATATATCACCACCTGTTCGATTTTGCCTATATTATTTATTATTATTATTACTTTTATTTCAAAATTATTATTGAAAACCCATAAATAATATAATAATAATTAATAAAGTGGAACCAAACTTTAATTTTCTCTTCTTAATTTTATAATTAAAAGTTTTGAAAAAAATTCATATTTAAATGAAATTAGTTGGATACTGAAGATGGGTTTCATCTACATATATTCATTTAAAAGTTTGATAGATGAACTGTTAACGGCTTTGATGATCACACTATAAAAGTATCAACAATTCATTTAATTTTTATACAAATTTACTACTTATTTTAAATCTCTATATATTACTATTTAAAGTTGTTACTTCATAAACAATTACCTGTGAAATAAATTAATTCCATTTTTCTGAAAGAAAAAAAAATTATATGAGTAAAAATAGAAATGTATGTTCTGTGAATCGGCAATTTATACTGTGTTCTCTTAAAGAGCATCGTTTTAGCTAAAAGATTAATATAATAAAACAGTAATAGCTTTAAGCACTGATGCCCAAAATACTGCCCGCGGGCCAGATTCGGCCCGCGATTTGATTTCATCCGGCCCGCCCAAAGGAAAGGAAAAAGTGTAAAGAAATTCCCCCTGCCCATTTTTTTTTAAAAAGGTTGAAAAAAGTATCATACCTTAGTTCGGGCACTGACTTTTTCTCTTATGGATTCGTACCATAGCCTTTAATATTACGAAATGGGAGAGCCGATGTGTCGGATCTTTAGTTCTTTGCAAAAATTGATAATAAGCCAAGATATTTGTTTTATAAAAAAATAAAGGATGTTTTCAAATATACATATATAACATGAACAGTATTATAAGCAAAATACAACCGCATTCTTGGTTTGAGCCGCGAATAAAGAGATTGTTAAACTACGACAAGAAAATGGAGGAGCTATACAATATATACCAAAATAAGAGACAAAAAAAAATTAGTTATAGAAATGAAGCGATTTTTCCGACACGTAAATAGACGAAAAACTTCGAATATCCCATTGATGAATATAAGTACTAGATCGATGAGTTTTTAACAAAATTGTTTCATATCATTTTTGTACATTTTCGGTCATTCGGCCCGCGACACAAGTGTCGGATATTACAATGGCCCCTCTATTTTGCTTGGTTGGGCATCACTGGCTTAAAGCATTAGGGCATCTTGTACAAGCTGTTATTTTCATGCACTTATATAATCAGCGAATAAAGAAATAATTTTAACTTACTCCTCAGTTAAAGTAAAGTAAGTAGAAAGGTTCCTTGACCGACAACAGTCTGTTATGCATATTCAAAAAAAAAAAAGATTTAACAAATGAAATCTTTTTAGAAATAAAATTGAGCAATGAGGTGTACATATAATATGTAGGTTGATATTTACAAATATAACGATATGTGATTCCATTAAAAATGATACAATACATTGAATTTAGTAGGTTACTTCCCCTAGCTGATAAAAATAATTTGAAGTATCTCTGTCATTAATGTGGTATTTTGGTGCACAAACTTTCTCAACCGGAAATCCAGGTAGCCATATAGATTTTCAACATATGTGCCGCGGACCACATTATCGCAAAGCATGTCGAGTTCAATGGATATAGCCTATGCGGCTACGTTATGCATTATGCATAAGTGATTCTAAAGGCGAAGAGAACTTCGTCGTGGGCAGGTTATTGCCCGCGCGAGCGCGTTACTCTGCCTCAACGTGGCGCTCGCGTGGAAACGGCTCACCAGAGGAAGTGGCTAGGCGAAAGGGTAACAAACAGGACTCCCTTGTGGGTGCCCACGGGCGGACGAGAGTCCACCTCTTGCACGGCGCGGAGTAGCACGAAAGCTCCCACAGCTCTGTCACGAATCCATGCGCCGATCCTCAAGGGAACGTTACAATAATGGCGTATCCCGCACTGTTAGCTTGGTATAACGAAGGAAAATGGTGGCGGCCCCGGGTACCTCTTGGCCTTCGGCCATGATTTCTAGTCCATGTGTCCGGAGTGCCGGTGGTATTGGAAATAGAAATGCCCTATAGGCATTGACTCGGGTCTCTCGCCAGGTTTTTTTTTCTTTACTGTTTGATATTTGTTCTCGGACGGATTCAGACAGGTTTTTTTTCAAACTTAGAGCTCGAAGAGCCTTCGGCTCAGCTCTTAAACTATCAAGCGGTTATGGCCCGCGGTTTGTACTTAACTGTTATACATGGTCGAGTGTATAAATATATTTTTGTGGCTTTGTTATTGGATTATAAATAGATGTTTACTGCTATACAGTTGGATGTCTAAAGTAAAAATATTTCTTTTTTTTTTTTTTTTGGTGTGACCACCATCCTTAGAGTGTTACACGTAAATTATACTATTTGGTTATTATCTAAGCATTGATTTAGTATTAATGTAGCATTATTTTTGTGGAACTAATTTGTTTGTATTTTTTGAGATAAATGATTATGCAAGCAGCTTTTCGTACTCAAGCTTTTAAATGTCTATAAAGTCTATAAATTTGTTTATGAAGCAGCTCAAGGTAGATATATAATGCTTAATTATGTATAAAAGCCAGCCTAATGGTTATCAGGTTTCAATAACGATCAGGTCATTTGCTATACAGTATTTTAATCAACTCAATTAATTTTAACAATACATTGTACACCTTTATGAATTATTATGCCTTAAAAATTTTAACTCCTAAGAAAAGTAACCAAGACTTACTTCCATATCGTGATAACAAAATAGTGATGAAGAAAATGATGACGATAGCAATAAATGTTATAATTATTGAAACATATTTTCCTATTGAAAAGAAAAAAGAAATAGTCATGTAATGTTACTTCAAAGCATGTAATATTAAAACATAATCATTTTCTTACGTTCACTTTGATAAAAGTCCTTGTTTACACCCGTTTTGTCAACGTTTTGGAAGATATAATATCTAGGGCACAACTGGGTCTGTCTATCCACATAAATTGCAGCACGTTGTCTTAATCTTCTAACAGGAAGACTAGGTATCTTAACTTTTGACTATGCGTTGGGTTATTAATACCATTTGCTTCTATAGCCCACGGTTAACAAGGGTGTCATTGTTTCCAGCACAACAACAACAAAAAACATCTACTTTTCCCCAACTAATGTGGGGTACCCATTAGAGCTGGGTTAACTCAAGCACTAGAGGATCCAGAATTTTTTGTGTGCGGGAGGGGGGGCGTTTTTATTTTTCAAATCCTTAACACTAAAAATTAAAACCTAACAATATGTATAAACGCAAATATAAAATAGAGAATAACAAAAAATGGTGATATAAAAACTACAGCAGTTTTTCTCAAACTTCTGCAAAAACCAAAAGTCACGTTGGTGGCCATCCGCCAAGCGCATTCTTGCAATCTGCCCTACCAGAAATGGTATCTACAACATTCGTCCTACTATAAAAGGCAGGTATACTTTTAATGCAATAAAGTATTGTGGGGGCAATAGCCGATACTGAAAGGTGAAGGTTACGGTCGTAGCGCAGTATGGTGCGAATGGGAAAAAAAGGAGCGAATTTGTATATTGAAAGGAAGCGATGTAACAAAGAGGAAGTCGTAAGAAACTGACAGGAAAAGAGATGAAATGTTCATGTTTACGTAACTTGTCATAATATTAAAGTATTTCTAGTGTATTACCTGAGAGTGTCTTATTATTTGAAGAGTCTTGTGTCGCAACAGTGAGTGACAATCGAGATGCAAGTAGTGTCAGTATATCTCTATAAGGCGTATTTGTCGTAATATTATGTTTATGTTTCATTCGAGACTGTACATTTGTAGTAGGTTTGTCAGAATAAGAGGCCAACAGTATGATAGTGAAAAGCTTTTTTTAAAAAATTTAACTAATGTATATTCTTTCAAATATATAATGTAAATTGTCATGCACAGCTTGTTTATGCACATCGTGATTAGTATTCCCTTCATTGCACCATAAGTTTTTGCGAGTATCTGTTCCTAAGGTGTCATTCTTGGTTGCCTCTGTGTGAGTGGGTCGATGGCGGCTTTTTCGTTGATGGTGCTGTGTATTTGGTGTTTGTTGCCCCAGTATTGGGTCGCAGGCTTGGACTTTGGGGTAGTCATGCCTGAGTAACAGTGTTTGTTGTATGGCCCGTGCATCCATCGCTCTAGGCTGTAGTCTTTAAGTTGTGACTGAATTATGGCACCGAGACTAAAGTGCGCTAAATGAATTTTAATTAATTATATGTTATATCCACCTTGTGTATTATGAGTATTAGCTGTTAAACCCGCATTCATTGGTTGCATTTCATATCATGTTATCACAATCATTATTAAACTGTTGACTTTATAAAATTGTTGTTCAGCTGATATTAGTTGATTAACCCTTAGAGTTAACAGTGTCACGTTGTACAATTTGTTCAATTGAATGATTTATAGTCGGCATTTACTTGTTCATGCCGTTACTTTTGTTCAACTTATACTGCTCAGTGAGAGGGTAGGCCCGGGCGAAGACTTCATACTCTAGACGAGTCCGCGTTCAAATGAACCCTCCCTGACATAAATGTATAGATCTTAACTACATTGCTTATGTAACAGATGTGTTCCTTGAAAAGAAAAAAAATCTAAAAATGCAGGAGAAATAAAGTTGACCAATTAAATTATACTCTTAATATTTTGGTGCATTTAGAAATCAAGAATAAATTGTGAGTAATATTCTAAAAGTTATTTATAGAAAAGTAAAATCTCAGATTCAATATGTGGTTTCCGAACTTATCTAAATTGTTAATCTTATACGTAAAATGTCTTATGAATTCAAATTTTTTAAGCATAGTCTTGTTTTTAAAAAATATTATTAATTTATACGCAATTACATATTCTATTTTGCCATTTTTGACTATTCTGTTTGTTTTAAAAAGTGTATTGTTTTAGTCAGATGCGTTAGAGTGGTAACGAGTATAATGTAAAAGTGATCTCTCCTTTTATAATTGTTACTTATGAATGCATTTGATATTAAAAAATGTGGGGCGACTGGATAGAATATTTTTTCACATGTAAATTTTGAATGAGTCAGGTATGAATGTTTTTTTTTTAGGCTTGATGTTTTGTTTGGTGTAATGCACAAATTGTAAGACAAATTTCCTCACGGACAATAAAGATTATTATTATTATTATTATTATTATTATTATTAATTATTAGCATTTCTAACTTATATTAGTAACATATTCAGATTTTAAAAATATATTATGTAATGTTTAACTATAATCCAAATTATTAGCTTATACGAAATGTTTGGGGAGGGGGGCGATTGTATATATCGCTACTACCTCCTGGTACAGCCCTCTTTAATTTTATATATCATAATGATTCAATTTGAGATTACAGTGTGGTGTGACATAGTATATAATGGGGCGACCCGACAAAATAGCGCCAACAATATAGCGCCGACAAAAAAGCGTGAAATTTCCCCACAAAATAGCGCAGACAAAATAGCGCAATTTTCTATATGATGTGGATAAAAGGAGCGAATTTATGTAAGTGAACATTCTTGTCAGCATTTTTGTTGAGATCTCTATCTCCTTGAATTTTAATAAATTTAGATCCATATTTAAAGAGAAAGAGAGTGCATATAATTTTATCTCATTGTCCTTAAAATTTAATAATGATTTTAAATGTGGTGACCCTTATTAAGGGTTAAATGTGATGAAATGTTATATATACGTGTTATAGTCTTTCTGTGGCATAACTCTTTGATAAAACCAGGTCGATTTAAGGCGTGTTAGGATTAGTTAAGCTGGTGAAAATCTAGATGAATGTCAGGAGGGGTTTGTTGTTGCGGGCTCAGCTAGGGTATAAAGTATTTGCCCGGGCTCTCCTTCACTGCATAGTATAACTAAAACTAGTGAGTACTGGCATGTCAAACTAAAACTTACTAAATGCCGACTAAATGATGTCGTGCAACTGAACAACCGAAATTGCTCAACATGAACAAGATAACAATAACGATGCGTTACTTATATCAGTGAAATAACACTAATATAAATTCAACAATTTAATGAATGGATAATGTAACATGACATAATAGATGAATACGGGGGTGGTAACTAGTGTTATACATAATCATAATACAAACAATCAATAGTTCAAAATAACATATCACATATTAATATCGGTGCTACAGTCGACCAGGCCTTGCAACGTTCACGCCCCAACGTCATTAGTGATATTCAAACACCAAGCCGCCTACAACTATAGACAGGGAAACAAGGACCAATCGGGCTTGTGTTCCTATTAAGAAAATACACATTTCGTGAGATCGCCTTTTACGCGACCATAGGACCAACAAATTTCGATCTAAACCACGAAACATAAAGAACAATAAATAACTTACCCAATACTGGGGAACAAAACATTATCAGAACTCTCACCCCACAGAAGCAAAACAAGGGAGTAAGAAATGACATCAACAAAAGCGCGTTCTTAGAAAAAAAATCACAATGCCATATGGTACACCAAGAACGCCAAGAGAAGATGCGCATGACAATGACCCTTTGCCAGATGTTGTAGGGAATTCATATGACTATTGGGAGGACAACTAGGCCTATATGTTGGTCGTCATAGACGAACCTCAGAGTGACTCCAAGATTTCGATAGCATTTTAAATTAGTCAATCTACCACGAACAAATAATTCAGTGAAGTGATGGCACCTTGCATTTCAGCGATCAATTGACGGTCATCCTTCCAATGTTTACAAGTTAATCTCTCACTTCCTCAGAGAATAGGAGAACACTGAAAACAAGATTCTGAGGTGCAAAGCTGGAGAACGTAGTATAGCTGCAAGCAAGACAAAGTACCTCTAGCTTAGACATCTTGTAGCTATATTGCAATGGACGGAAACAAGTCAGTTATGGAATTTCAAATTATTATTGCCTACAATTTAACTTTGATAAAGTTCGTGTGTGTGTGTGTATATATATACAAAGTTTACAAAGTACACTTTTGAAATGTAAATAAATGATACATTTTCAAATTATCCATTACAACGAATTATAATTTTTGTACCTGTTTGCATATTTATTTTAAGATATCTAAAGTGTTTACTGCAAAATGACTGAAAAATAATGAAACATTTTAAAAACAATATTGGCTCTATTCATATTTTCTTTCAGAATTACAATATATGTTTTTCTGCGCTTTTTTTTCGTCGCTATTTTGTTCGCTCTATTTAATCGACGCTCTTTTGTCTGCGTTTTTTTTTTTGTCGGGGTACCATACAATGGATTCAAATATCAATAAGTAACTTGATTACATACTATGGGTTCTGCTTATGAACTAGCCGTCCCTCACCTCTCAGAAGTCTAGAGTGGAGAGAGCAGTAGATGCATTTTTTACCTGAGATCCAGAAGTGGAAGAAATAATACAATGATTGGTTAAAATATCAATATAAATTGTGTGATTTGTCAATTAAAGGGAAACTCCCATGGTTTTGACAATTTTTGATATAATATGTGTTTTGATTTACAGATAATGAATATATTATTTTTTTTTTTATTTTCAAGAATAACTTAGTAATTGATGTTTTTCTGACGTAATTTTTCTGCGCATCCAAAACGGTCAGATTTTCACGTATTTTCTATGTGACGTCACGCATAGATACACAATCTTTTACTATTCCGAGTACCTGCTGAATAACGGAAAACATAACAGTAAAGTTTACATTCTCGTAAAGAAATATATCTTGGTCTATGCAGTTAGATCTAAATATTGTAAGCAAAAAAAAAAATGCGTCTTGAAAGTAGATTTACATGCTTGACTAACCACGGCAGTGTATATTTTCTCGCCTGACCACTCAACACACAACAAACACTATCGCTTGGTTTTCTTGTCATGACCGACTACACGTAGTCTAGACTAGCCTTATACTGACCAGTTTGTTCGAATCAGTCAGACACACGATATATTTACTTCTTGGGATAGGGAGAAGCTTAGATGAAAATGTTTTTTTTTTTCTCGAGTTGGTTATCCTAATGCTTTTGCATCTCTCTCTATATATATATAAAACTATGGCATAGCTCTGGACTAGGCCTAAGAGCCTGACAACTACTGTAAGAAAGAAGCGACACGATTGGTTAAATCTAGTTTCTCTTTCAGTATTCTTGGGGGGAGTGACGTATGCCTGAAATAAAAACAGAATCTCAAAGAACCCCGTTTTTTAGGAAATTTCAATAATTTACTGTCTAATTTATTAAATATAAATGTTTCTAAGCATTTAAATAAAAATGGTAAAATGTTTACTATTACAACTTTTTACGCAGAATTTAAATATATCAATAACTCAAATTTGAAAAACTATGAGAGTTTCCCTTTAAAATTCAAGGGTTCTCCGAGGGGGGGGGGGGCGATTGTCCCTATCGCAACCTATTTCCCAGATCCGCTAGTGCGCCCCAGGATCCCGAAATTAAAAATCCCAGTCTTCATTAGGTTTTGTAACTGGTTACCTGGTTTGGAAGCCAAGCGCTTTAAATATAAAGTATCAATAAGTATAAATATAATCTCTAATTAATAAAGAAATCTTGCCTGATGTAAAACTTCCCGAGGTACTTATTGGTATTTCTGTACACACAGTCGTTGAAAGGCTTGCTGTGGCTATGTTAAATTTAAAGAAAAAAAGAAAGTTACTATTTACATTGTATAATTCATTATCAGAACGTCCCAGTCCGTTATATTTAAACATTTAAATGGACTCTTCTCACTAAGGCAAGAAAATTTATCTGTAGACACAAGAGAAGGATGAGGCTCATAAAGCTGTAAAATACTTTGCAGAGTTAACGACGCTCCTCCAAAACTACTTTGATGAACAAAGAGGAAATTGTATACCTAATAATATCTCCACAATGAGCTTTTTCTGCTATATATCATATTTTGTAATTATGTACAAAAAATTTTTATGAAACAAAAAAAAAAGGTTTTGTGGGACGCTAGCGGTAAAATTTGTAGAAGCACTGGTTATTTTCCTCGGATGTCTAGATCGTGAGTAAAGTTTGAATAACAGCATAATATTGTATCGTTTCTGCCTAAGCGTTTAACAAAGGAGGCATGATTAAGTCATGCTATGTGTTTTTGGAATTAGAATAAACTTGCATTTAAAAATATGCAATAACTATTGACTAAACGCCATAAATAATTGATTTTTTAAATGTTATTAACATTTATTTTAATGGTTTGTAGCACGTGTGTTAATCGATGGAATTGATTAATCAGGACGGTACTTCCCGGCGACGAGCTAGTTGTCTAAACTGCCCACAGGTTGCAACGACACAGTTCAGTTTTGATGCCTTCTATGACGATTGGCTAATCGCACCGTATAACACCAACCGTAGTGACGCCATTGATTCATGGTACAATTAGAATGAGATTACTATTGGCGGCACGATGGGATTCCAATAGTACATTAAGACATTAATATTGTTATAGTTTCTTAGACCAAACAATTGCTTTTATGCTTCAATGGAAGGCCCGAATCAACAACATTAGTTCTAGCGACAATCAGGACTTACTCATTTCTGTTATTATTGTAACGTTGTAAACACTGGTTTTAGTGACATTCAATGTATCACTTCTCGCTTCACACAAGAAAGCTGGAAAAATGAAAATGAACCAAAGGTTAGTCACAGTATGAGGTAGAAAGTATTATCATAAATATTGAATGTGGATAAAATCAAATCATTTTAACTAGACATAATACGTATTGAATAGAAAAGGTGTACGTATATGTATAACGCTGTTTCTAAAAAAAATTTACTCATAAACTAAATTAATATCCTTAGTTTTTTTTTTGGGGGGGAGAAAAAAAAAGGCGAAACAAAGATTATACACTGTGAGGCACTTAGGTTTTAGTATTACTTATTTAGCGACGCACAATAGAAGATGTATATTGAACGGGACTAGCTTGTGATATTTGGGTCAGCGATAGGTTTCGCTTGGGTAAAGACGTGTGTTTATTTGACAGAGAATGTGGCCCTCTTCTTTTGTATTAAATATCTTATGATAAATTGTTCACCAGTGCTGACCACAGCTTTGACTAGTTAAAACAGATGTTGTTTATTCCCTTTTGTTAGACTACTGCACTGGAATACACCCGAACAAGAAAACTCAAACGCTTATGAGTAATTGTCAGAAGTTGACAAGCATCTACAGTTTTGAATACAATACAGATGAGGCAATCCATAACAACACTCAAGAAATTTAATTGTTTGAGTAAAAAAGATTGCTAAACTCTAGAAACTCTTTTTTTAAAAGAACATCTAGGAGCCATTGTGTTAATGGTTCCATACGAGTAAACAGAGGTCCAATAGAAAAGATTAAACGGTGTATTTTGTTTAATGCATCTTTTTTTTTTCTTATTTGATTAATTATAAATGTAGTTCGTATCTATAACTCCCTTTGCATATGTATTCAATATGTAATACCATTATTCCTTAGGTAGGCGTGCTTTATAGGTTGAGAAATTATGCTACACTATTAAGGTATATCAATAGAAAAAAAAGGCTAAATTCAACGACCCGACCTACCCTCCCCCATCCTCCTCCCAAAAAAGATCCAGAAAAATATGTTTCTTTTATACCGAAGATTATTTAAATTATTACAAATAATTCTTCAAGATTTCGTCTATTGGTTAAATACCGCAAAAGTAATATTACCTGTGTCATTTTTAGTAGCTATGAACGTTAACAGAGAAGTGTTAGAAAGTAAAGTTTTACTACGGTTGTTAAACCAATTGTAAGTTGCACTTGCTGAGCCTAATCCTTTCATCTTACATGAGCAGTTGGAACTAGCACCCGCCACAACACTTTCTAGACAATTTGGAAATTGCAAAGAGGGGCTTTCTGAAATGTTAAAAAATAAATGCAAGTAAATAATTATATACATACACACACACACACACATATATATATATATATATATATATATATAATATAAGAGAGAGAGAAAGTGAGATAGTGAGAGAGAGAGAGAAAGAGAGAGAGATGTCTGCAAGCGAGACACGAGAGCCACAGGCAACAACAAAAATATGTGGGGAAACATAGCCAAGGATCGGAATGCATGGAGACAGACTGTGCGTGCTGGGACAACCCTCGCTGTGAACAAAAGAATTGAGGCTGCCTTAGAGGGTAAAAAAGAAAGCTGCCCTGTCCGCTAGCCCTGAACCTGATGTATACACGTGCATGAATTGTGGCAAAGTCTGCCGCTCTGAAATTGGCTTGATTAGCCACTCTAGTTTCTGGACCAGTGACTCATCTGGGCGTATCCATTGCCTTTCGAGCCAAAATGAGCCATATCTATCTATTTATCTATCTATCTATCTATCTATCTATCTATCTATCTATCTATCTATCTATCTATCTATCTATCTATTTATCTATCTATCTATCTATCTATCTATCTATTTATCTATCTATCTATCTATCTAT
>JADKLZ010071522.1:1285645-1300430 GCA_021533235.1 Biomphalaria straminea | reverse complement strand
TACATGTGTGTTTGTATGTGAATGTTGTTCGAATTTTTCATTAACATTGTTTTTGTGTAGTAGTTACGCTGACGTTGTCAAGTTGTAATCAAACTGAATTTCCATTAGATTGGATCAATAAAATTATCTTATCTTATCTTATCTTATCTTATATATATATATATATATACGTAAAGCAAGAGAGAAAACTAAACTCATTCTATTTGCGATGTCTCCGTCGAAAGATCTTAAAAATCACATGGAAAGAAAGAGTGCAATACTGAGAACCTTGCGCGAACAGGTATTCCCAGCATTTGTACAGTCCTCAGACAACGCCCATACGCTGGCTAGGAAATGTTATCCGGATGGAGGACAAATGCATCCCGAAAGTCATTCTCTACGGACAATTCGCAATGGGCTCAAGAAAAACTGGTTGCCCCCAAATCCGTTTCATGGCTGTAATAAAACGGGCAGCTCCCCTACCACCGAAGCAAAAGCCACCTTGACCTGCAATATATTTGTTATCGAACACTTTTTTCATTTTGGAAAGACACACCCCTACAAATATATTGCAGGTCAAGGTGGCTTTTGCTTTGTTTCAGATTTAGTTATAAAAACTAGCTGATTCTCTGTATTAATTATCTCTGAGTATGCATACCAAATTTGATACATTTATCTCTATTAGTTCCAGAGATTTTAGAAATATTCTACAGCGGGGTCACCAAAAAAATGCATTCCGAGAAAAACCCTAAAAAAGATTTATATTTACTATAATTCTGGAATCGTTGCATACTTAAAAATACTCTTTTACCAAATAAAAATGATTTTTTTCAGCAAAATTTTTGGTGCCAGCTTATAGAATACATGTCCAACTATTAAATTACAACAAAATTGGAAAATCAACTTTTTTACCCAAAATTGACTTTTTCACTATCCAGTAACCCCTTAACCGATAATTCGATAATTATTTATTTATTCATAGCGTTATCAATTTATTTACATGCATACTAGTATTACTAGCTGACACCAATGAAATATTTGTTTTGTATTTATACAGACCAAGCTACTAGTTTTCATGGCACTTTACATCTGAACAATTGAAATTCTCTAACCCCAAACACCTCACTTATATCTGAGCAATAAATATTGCATTCACTTTTACCACGAATATATATTCTTTGTTCTTACATCAGTCAATGAATTGACCCATTATCAGACAGCTTTCATTACAATACCCACTCCATCCATCCTACACAGGCTTATTTTTGTATCATCCAAAGGAAGGTCCATCTTCTGAAGCGGCCAGGATAACGATGACGAATTTTAGTATCATATTACGTGTGCGACTAGAACATTGCATAAAGATCTTTTATTTTATTTCTTATAGTGGCAGTTATACTAAACTTACCAAACTTGATATTTAAAGTTATGTTCGCTTCATTAACTAATATACTATTAGATTCAATAATATTTGGATAGATTGACACATTGATTGTGTAGTTGCCAACTGTTTCCAATGTTATGTTGTGATAAATCTCACAAGAAGCATTGTAGTAAAATATGTCATTTGCAGAATCTGCAGGCGAGAATATTGAGTTGGACGCATTTTCAATCAGATGAGAGATCTAATACAAAAAAAAATAAAATAAAATAAATAAATAAATAAAATAAATATAAAACAAGGTTACAAAGAAAGTTTTTGTGGAAACACAAACTCAAAATCGGCCCCCGAAGTGGTCCACCCACAGGTTAAAGGCAGATTTCCATATTTTTAGAAAGAAAGTCAGAATAAAATTCTATCAAAGACAAATGACAAAGAGAATGGAGAAAGAAGGTTGACAGATCTTGTGTGGAGCCTAAGCGGTTCAGCAGACCAAAGGATAGGTAAAAGTGAATGGAAAGTTAGATGGCCTAACTGATGTCTTATAATGAATATCTAATTAATCTAATTATTTTGTAATGGGGGAATTCTTTATTCAAACCTTAAGGAAAAAAAAAACATTGAAGTAAAAAAAAAATAGATACCTATACTATTCCTGCTGCGCTGCCCTGTAGTTATGCAATAATATGAATAAATACTTATTAATTGTTGTTTTTAATTTTTACATATTAAATACATTTTTTTCTATTTAAAAAAAATAACTTTTGTGTGTACATATAATAGTTAGTAAGACACTACTTACATAACTTAGCAATACAAATGTAATTAAAAAAAATTGCTTAAATATGTTAATAGTATGGTGAATACTTACTTTCCACTTTCTAAAGAGCCTTGTGTGTTTGTTACTATTAATAGTAAATAAATGTAAAAGTGGTGTACATTTTTGAAAAAAACTGCTTGTATAAATGATTTAAAAAGCTTTTAGAAAAGAAAAAGTAGCCGTTGAATGATCTAAAATATTATGGTGTCAGATTTTCACAATCTATTCTAGTTTCTAGTTTACGAGATCAAAACGGGACGGACGAACAGACGGAGAGACATTCCACATAAAAGTAATTACGTCTTTTCCCCTTTTGGGGCTGCTAAAAATAAAAATAAAATATATATGTAACATTCATGTACAGAACCCTGTATCTGAACCACTAGCGGATCCAGAACTTAGGAGTGGGGGGCGATTTTTTTCCAAACCCTAACCCTAACGCTCAGTAAACCCTAACCCTATGCATAAACGTGCGTACAGCATATATATATATATATATATATATATATATATACTTACGAGAATAAAAAAGCTGTGTTTTTAAACCTTCGTGAAAAAAAAAAACAGTAATGTTGAGGCAAGCTGGAGTCTGAGAGAGGGCTGTAGGCTTCGCCAGTGGGATTCGGGGCTAAGCCCCGACGCTAGAAGCGTTTTTTTTTTAACTGCAGAAACGCATTCTCCTGACATCTACTGCTCATTATGCATCAGTAGATTTCGGGGGAAGCCCCGACGCCAAAAGCGTTATTTTGCATAATTCACTGCAGTAACGCATTCTCCTGAATCTACAACTCATTATCAATCATTGGGGTTCGGGGCGAAGCGTCAAATTCGTTTTATTGCATTCGTCACTGCAGAAACGCATTATCCTGACATCTACAGCTCATGATTTATTCAATAGATTCTTCATTGGCAAGATTGAGCAGATCAGAAATGACATGCCCTCCCTCTCATCACAGCTTGACCACTCTCCAATCTTTCAAAATTCTCCTGTTTGCGAGTTTCAGTGTGTATCTGAAGAGTATGTCAAAAGTACTATTTTAAAGATGCCAAATAAGTCATGTGACCTTGATCCCATTCCAACTTCTTGGCTCCTTGAATGTTTAGATGAGCTTGTACCCACAATTACTAACATTGTGAACTCCTCACTGACTTCAGGCATTGTACCACAGCAATTTAAGCATGCACTTGTCAGGCCCTTATTGAAGAAATCCAGTCTTGACCCGGAATGTCTAAAAAACTATCGCCCGGTATCAAATCTACCCTTTCTGTCAAAGCTTCTGCTGGAGGGCATCGTGTTAGCGCAAATTCTTTCTCATCTTGAACAGTACTGTCTCTTGGAAGAATTTCAATCTGCATATAGGAAGTGCCGAAGCACAGAGACAGCAGTGGTCAGGGTACTAAACGATTTACTTCACAATTCCGACATAGGCCACATATCAATTCTTTCCATGCTGGACTTGTCTGCAGCTTTTGATACGCTTGACCATGACATTATGATGGCCAGATTCTCTGCCACTTTTGGTTTAGCAGGAATCGTCCTAAAGTGGCTTGGATCCTACCTGACTGAACGCACCCAAAGTGTCATTGTTAGTGGGACAGAATCAACAAGTTTACTCTTGAAGTACGGAGTACCCCAAGGATCAGTTCTAGGCCCAGTACTGTTCACTATGTATACATATCCGCTCAGCGGTGTCATACGGCCAACAGGCATCTTATACCATTTCTTTGCCGATGACTCACAGCTATACGATTCCTCAGTACCCTCAGAGGTGTCGCATCTGGTAGAGAAAATAAGTGGTACAGTTGCAAGGGTGAGCGATTGTATGGTTGAGAATAAGCTCAAGATGAACGAAGACAAGACAGAAATAATTAAGTTTGGCACTCGGAACAACGTCTTAAAAGTCGAGAGCACAGATTCTCTTTTTATTACAAACTGCCAGGTTTCTTATGTCCATGTAGTCCGGAATCTTGGAGTTTTCTTTGACTCAACACTATCGTTCGACTTACACATAAGGCAGCTCTGCAAGGGTCTTTATCTGCAGCTACGCAGATTAGGCCAGATCCGACCATACCTAACAACGGAGTCAACAAAAACGCTAGCTGTGGCATTCATACTCCCCCGCCTTGACTACTGCAACGCCGTGCTAGCAGGTATACTTGATGACAAAATAGCCAAGCTGCAACGCCGCAAGAATAGTTCTTAAAAAAACAAGACGAGATTCTGCTACTGCGCTCTTGCGCACGCTCAATTGGTTACCCGTAAAAGCAAGAATCGATTACAAGGTCGCCACACTTTGCCATCAGTGTATATACAACAAAGAGATGCCCTTGTACCTTAGCTAACTGATTTCTCCATATGTCTCCATATTATTATTATTATTATTATTAATTATTATTATTCAGTAGATTTTGGGGCGAGGCCCAGACACCAAAAAGCGTTTTCTTGCATTCTCAACCGAAGAAACGCATTCTCTTGACCTAATGCTCACCATTCATCCTATTAAAAAAGGATCTTTTGAAAAATGTTGAATAATATTCTAATAATATCCATCCATAAAAATATCCGTCGCGCCCTCCTGACCCCACCATATCGGCCAACATACTAGATGGGGGGGGGGGCGAAATATAAATAAATAGTAATTATTAGCATAAGTAATACATTCATATATCTATTGTGTGAATTCTATACCAAAAGTCGTCCGCCCCCACCCTAAATTGGACTGCCCCCCCCTACTCGAAAGCTTATGGGGAGGGGCGAAATTGATGCCACCGCCCCTTCCCGACTCCACCATATCGGCCAACATACTAGAGAGGGGGGGCGGAATAATCAATAAAACATAGAAGATGGGGGGCGAAATAATCTAAAAATAAAGAGAAATATAAAATAATTAGTATATATTATTAACATAAGTAATACATTCATATACCAGTTGTGTGAATTCTATACTAAAATTCGTCCGCCCCTCCCCCTTCGGGGGGAGGGGGGGGTCGGCCGAGTGGGGGGGTCGATCGCCCCTTCCGCCCCCCCTCCCCCTGGATCCGCAAGTGATCTGAACCGTACTTAACTGAACCAAGCGAAGTATAGTAAACTGTGCTGCAGTGAATCGTTTTGAAACAGTGCTCTATATATAGGGTACCCGCTTGCCTTTCAGAAACAGACGGAAAGTCACTGGACCATTCTGGTTGATCACATCATCACATAACTACATCCGACGTTACTGGCCTGAGTAATGTTCACAGATGCCGCGGGATACACATTTGAGACCAAAGGAAAATCCGATGCCGAGTAGATGACGAAAAGAAAATCATAATCGACCACCTCTGGAAAGTGGTTATGATTGCACTAGATGTGGCAAATACGTAGGTCACAGCTGAGGCTGCTCAGGAACGGGATAAAATGCATTCCTCACTAATCTTCTCACTCGAAGACAAGCCTTATTACAACTGTTCACTTTAGAAGCTTCTTGAAACATTGTCTACCCCTGTTTGTGGCTTAATGCATTGTTCTATTTGTTCTTCAGGTTTTATTGGTGTAAACAAAAAAAAAATGAGCATGCTATTTTAAATTCTATTGTGTTCTGTATTTTATTTTATTAAGGATTACATGCGATGTATTCTATAATTATTTTCAATATATTTAACCTAATGTAAAATGAAATTACCAGAGTAGAACTGTTGCTAATGTTAAACATACACAAGGCCATAGGAAAAACTCTTGTGGCAGTACATGAAACGTGAATGTTTTCTTCGGATCTTGATACGCAAGTCATGTTCTCAGCTTTGCCTGTTTTGTTTTAAATAGAAACATGTTAATTAGTTATATAAAAGATCTATAGTTCAGTAAGGTTGTTATTCCAGTTGTGGTATTCAATATACGCAACCTCTACCTATAAACTATTTCCAATGGCATGCATCACAAATAGCCTCAGACCACTAATCCAGCTCATTGCTTTCAATTGCGCGTCAGCTATTGGGCCCAATAGATCTGTTGTCAATAACAGGAAGAGGTGCAAAGGTGAGGAACTGACACCTAAATTAAGTTGAGATACTTGATGGTCTGTACTGATTAGCCACTTAAGAGAATCAAACCTTTAAAATCAAATTTCTGATGCCTTTCGAACATGCTATACACGGATCAACTCTGAGCGAAATCCGTTATAAATGAATGAATTATCAGTATATTACCAATTATTATCATGAAGACCTCATATTTAAATTTAATGTCTATTTATATTTAAGTAACGACTTAATTCTGAATCGTTACTTTTTAGCAGCCCCCGAAAGGGGAAAAGACGCTATTAGTTTTGTGTGGCCTGTCTGTCCGTCTGTCTGTCTGTCCGTCTGTCTGTCTGTCTGTATGTCTGTCCGTCCGTCCCGTTTAGTGCTCAGAAAGTAGAAGAGAAAATGAAAATCTGACATCACGATACTATAGATCATTCAAAGTTCTGATGCAACGGCTACTTTTTTTTTTCTAAAAGCTCAAAAATATAATATTTTATGCAAGCAGTATTTAAAAAGAAAAAACCTAATTAGTATGCAATATAAATGAAACCTAATTTAAGACAATTAATAATCTAATACATTGCATGGAATGTCACGTTTCCATATGTTCCAACTAAAGAGTATTTACTATATAAGTAATTAACTCAAAAATGAGGTGTCGCAGGTGCTTTGAATATCGGCTTTACAGGGATAACGTTGAGAGATCAAAGCACGGAAGATGTATATTTTGACCGCTGGGGCACTATATAAGATCTGTTGTTTATCTTTGATATAATTTTTTTAAAATGGACTTTTAGCAGCGACTTTCGTGTACTAGCGTAAAGCCCGGCCATGACATGATTCTAAACTAATTTCTTAAACTTTTTAAAAAATCAGATTTAAAAAAAAATGTTTTTTTATTGCCCCCATTAGAATAAAAGAAGCATATTTTTGTGGGTTTAAACTGTTGGTCGGTCTGTCCGTCACGGTTAGATAAAAAAAAACTAAAGGCTTTTGAAAATATGATTTAACCTTTACTGTTCATTCAGAAATATTGCGATAGTTTAAAATATCTATAATAGATTGTTCCGGATGTTTATGTCTAGATCTACATTGTAATGTTATAATAAACTAAAACTAATCTATTATTTTTAAATTTAATAATGCATTCATTCTATTGATTATCTGGGCTTTTTATTTTAATTTTACCTAAATTTTATCTAAATTACA
The DNA here is from genome assembly GCA_021533235.1 of Biomphalaria straminea. NCBI lineage: Eukaryota > Metazoa > Mollusca > Gastropoda > Planorbidae > Biomphalaria > Biomphalaria straminea. Next base: position 1,293,039 of record JADKLZ010071522.1, on the reverse strand, counting down.
TCCAAATTAATAATAATAATAATTAATAAGATATATATTAAGAGTGCTAAATCAGAAGTTTAGTTTATGTACATCTACATCTCTACAGATCAATGCTGAAAGATTATTTAAAATCGCTCGTGTGACATATTGTATATATCAGGCTATTAGTTTGTAACCAGTTAGCATGCTGAACTGTTTATCTCGACGCTCCCGGGTTATGTGTCTGTTTGTTTTACATGTTTCGATTGTTTCTTCAGAGTTAAAGATAGTTTACTTCCTATTTCAAACCTTCCACAGGACGGGATGGGAGCATGCAGTAATTGAGCCAGGGACCAACGATAAATCCGAACTACAGTCTAGTGCGGAAACATCAAGACAAGGCAGGCTTATACCCTTCTCGCCATCCTTCGTCGTCCAGCGAGAAGTTAATTATTTTCAACTTTGAAGGAACATTCGAAGCATCTTGCAAATAGGCGGATCTGACAGGGATCCGACTCCGACGGGGGCCGCCTCTGAGTTTGTGTATCACACAAACTCTCTTTGTAATCTTGTTTTATTTTGAATTCTTTTTTTTACATAGTTAATAATTTGATTTTGCTATCCCTTAAATATCACTACGTAGAGGGTTGAATATAAAATGTAAGTTGTTTACTTTTTGTAAGTTGCTGTCCGAAAAATAAGAGTACGCAATACCGATTATATTTGTATGAATTTAAGTTAAGTTTGAATTGAAGAGTGGCGAGAATGCTTTGACATAGAGGTAGTCCTACCTTCGATAAAGTCCGGTAGCGAATCGGCCCCGAAGGCGCCATCATCCCTTTGATCGTTGAAAAGGCTTTTATGCAAAAAAAGAAAAGTCTTGGGCTGGGAGCTCTTCACCTATCAGAGGGCCCCCAGCAGTAGCGGCCATGGGCCGAGTAAGGATACCGTACCGCTTAAACATCTCACCGCGCCTCATACTTAGGTCCACATTGCAATAAGTAGCCTAGGGCCTAGGGCAGTGACAGTTATATACCATATGCTTCATATTCCTATTATGTAACCGCCACGTACTGTGCATGGCCTGCCACCCCAGCCACGCTCTGATGTCGGACACTTTAGTGAACGGAGTGTGGGACTTTTAGGCCCTTGCCCACAAGCAGCTCTAATCATGATACGAGGTACTATTTCCTTAAAAATAGAAATATTGATAACATTTTAGCAAATAATAAGCAAATAATAATGTCCATTATAAAAAACTTCATCAATTATTATTAAGCATTAATTGATATCCAGTAAATCTGAAATAAAAGTAATTATATCATAGTGGGGCCACTTTTATATTTGGATTTGATTAATTAATATTCCAGTTCGAAACATCATTATTTCCCTCCTCTTTGGGGGGCCTCTGAGTAGCCATTTATAGTATTGAATACAAGGTATAATATTCCTATTTGAGTCATGGTCGCTACTACAAAAATTGCACAAATATTAAATCCTGGGTGGACCTTTCCGTCTCGATGGAAAAAAATTATAATACACAACCGTAAACATACTGAAGAAATTAATTAAATATAGTAACGGAATAACTATAAAGCATAGAATTGATGGTCGCCTATTTAACACGAGGAAAAAGCAAAATAAATTAGAAAATTAGCAGCAATCAGGGAATGCTGATTTCCGACAACTGTGCCCTAAATGTATGTTCTAAATCAATCTCTAAAACACCGTCAGTGACTTTTCAAAAAGTATGTTCAGACTTTTGATCTCACTATAAACACAGAAAAAAAAAAAGAATAAAGTCTTTTTTGTGTTTTTTTCCCTGCTTCAGCTAAAGCCTACTAGGATCCAAGCATTAAGGTAAATGAAGAGTAAAAAAAGGAAGTGAACATATACCTTCCTTGGCAGCACAATCTCCTCAAACGGAAACATCGATAATGAAATCGACTTGCGAATTGCCAAGGTCATAGCATTTTCTTGTACACTGTCTACAAATCTTGGGTATAGACAACGTATTACTACTACAAGCAAATGCATGGAACCTTTTAAGCTGTAATCATTCCTACATTGCTATTTTCCTCAGAGATGTTGACAGTATACAGATGTGCCTCAAAAATAATAAATTGTTAGTCCTCAGGCAAAAATATTATATCACATATTAAGGTCCTTCAAAGCTTTCACACAATTATGAACATGCCACATCTATAGAATGAAAGTCTGCCGAATCCCTAAAAATTACTTTATGCTTAAATAAAGAATGGATAGAGCTCAAATATTGGAAAAAAAGAAAGCTTTAGGATCACCCTAACCCTAAAAGCATCTCTAAAAGCCTTTAGCACTGCCTTCTCACTTGTGAGATTGAAACACATAATAAAATATTAAAATATCATGGTGACGCGCTGTGAAAACTATCGCACTAATTGCAGTAGACAAGAGAACTACGCTGGCAGAAGAAAAGTGTCAGAAAAGAAAAGCAAAGCCAATTACACTACCTCTATCTAAAATAACCTGGCCAGTGTGCAGCGGAACATTCCGGTCTCACATAGGCCTCACCAGCCACTTTGAGGAATCCCACAAAATCCCAGTGCAAATCCCTCACCCCCCATACGACAAAATCTAAGTTTTATGAACATCTTACATCTATTTTCACATTAAAGACAACTTCATTTACCTCATCTACTCTGATAAATTATAAATTACAATTACTTTATTTGTTTACCTTTACGTTTACATACACACATTTTCTATAAACAAAATTGCATTCCTTGATATTCCAAATTTTCTAAATATTTGACACAGATGTCAGATCACAAAGTAATCGAATAGCTTATATAACATACAAATTATAGAATTTACATACAGTTTGCCTTTTTTTGATTAGTTTGGGATTCAAAAATGCAGTAACTCTAGTGGCGGAGCGATAGGGATAATGTTTGTGCTACCTACTGACACACGTAACTTATGCAAACGACACAGGTCAGCGTGATAACTTAAAAGAAAAACTATATCAATTTAGAAGAGACAGTACTACGAGTACTAGTATGAAAATATCATCCGTTCTTTTTTCATGTAAGATGATGCACAATAAAGCATTTGTAATCAGCTTATTAAGCTGGTAATGTGTGGTATTACTCCTTTTTAAATTTGTTATTTAACGGTCACATTATTTTCTAATTCTTGTTATATATTTAGATGCGTTGCGATGAGCAATGTTTACAAAAGGCTTGATTAAAGAGAGAATTGCAACAATAACTTATAATCGATATAGCTTCATTGTCATTTCACTTGCTATTACTATTTTAAGCTATCTGTTCTAAAATATTATATGCAATATAAATAATAAGGCATGTCTTCAAGTCAGAAGATTAATGAGGAATGTAGTAATTCCATTGGCTACGTATCGTAAAGAAACAACAAGATAATAGAAACATTTAATTTTTTTGTTCGTCGCAAGAGACGATTTTCCTCATAAGCAAAGTCTCATGTAACTAAAGACACTCTTCCCCGAGACGCATACTTATGAGGAAAATTTTGAAGCTTAAAAAAGATGATATAGTGAAGAAAATGGAATTTGAAATGGAATTTGAAATTTAGAAAGGGCTTGATATCTGGGTGTCTGAGTTAAAAAAAAAACAACAACACTTGGCTTTCCAACCCAAGGGTTCGAATTTCGGTGAAGACTAGCATTTTCTAATTTCGGGACATTGAGGGCGCCTCTAATTCCACCGAATTCTAATTAAAGGTTTGTCGTGATGGTGGCCACATGACACTTTTATTAAGGTTGGCAACAGAAACAAATGACATTTTAATTTTCTGCCCCATAAATAGCAAGGTCTGAAAACCGTACTTACTTGATATAGATTATTAGCCTTTTATCAGAATATATATATATATATATATATATATACTATAAAGTTGAATGTTTAGCGTATGTATGTATCGAATGGAAATCAAAACCGCGTGACCAATTTTCATTAAACTTGGCAGAAATGTTCCTTGGGTACCAACTTAGGCCGTAGTGTATGTATTGTAGTCCTAAAACAAACTTAAGACCCTCAAAAAAAATAAATTTGACCAACTCTATTAGACTATTGTATCTAACAAAAACTAGGTCACAAGCCATGTCTAGATCTACATGTGTCGCGCAGTGGTACAAATGAAATGAACGTCATAGGTCATAATTATAATATCGCGCATTATAAATGCATATTATTTAAGTAATAAACTATATAAATATTACAATTTACTTTTTATTGTATTTTTTCATAACATTTAAACCTACAACTACCAATTTGGTTTAATTTTAAATCTTTATTTTTAATTTACTTTTTTTTTTCTTTCAGATTTAACTTACTTATGCGCATTTAGACCTGATAACACCGTTATTGTATCTAGATCTAGGTCAAATCTTAGATGCTAATGTGTCACACAAGTTTTTATTTATTGACTAGATTGCTGTGGCATTCAAATTGTTAGGATTCAAGAGCTATACAAAATTAAACTAACAATATTACATAAACAATTACATTCACGCGTATGATTTGCTTTTAAAATATAGGCTAGATCTATTGTATTGTTGTTTTTTTTTGTCGCCTACACCGCTAACACGCCCAACAGTGTACGCAACGCGTATTGAGGTCACCAAGGAGACGCGTCAAGGGGTCATGAACTTACATAGCTACACAAAAATAAAAACAGATGTTGACCTTTGAACAATAAATTGAATAATTAAGCTCTATTTTGCGTTATTTTTTAATTTAAATTAATGAGAATTCAATATAGACTACTCTCTTATATACATGACTATACTTTTAATTAACAATAACTATTTTAAAATTAGATCTAAAAGCTTTCATTTCATTGATGACCTAGATATAATAAGCTACTTTCTTCTCATTTGGAGGCTTGAACTCTTATATTTCTAAAGATAACTTTTCAGTTTCAGACGTGAGTGTATTCAATAATTTATAAAACGTAAATAAACAAGACAGCGAGCTCAATATCTTTACTGATTGTAGATCTACAATATTCTTCAGTAAAACATTTAAACTACTATTGGTAGGAACAATAAGGCCACTTATTAGGCCTACTTCATATAGCTTAAATAGTTGAATAAAAGAAACATATGTAAATCTATAGAGAGAGTGAGATATCTACTTTTTATCAAAGTTAATGGTTTTACGTTAGCGTGTTGATCTACGTCAACACAAACTCAAAAGTGTTTTAGTCATTGTGATTGACTAATTTGATCACAAGCTATTACATGGATCTGTCTCTCTCGAAAGAAATATAACGTTCAACTATTATACATTTTTGTATAGGAAAAAGGGGAAAATGTGCAGATATCTTTGGGAAATTAGCAATGAATATAAACTTTTACTAAACATCGTCTGCATGTGACAATTTTCTCACTGGGATAGTAAGAATCTACCATAAGCTATTAATCTACAAAATTAGGCCTACTCGGCTATGGAAAGACACGGGCCATCATGTGAATGTATTATGCTATTATTGCTAAATTGTGTATATTTCCGTCTGAAAAAAAAAGGTTTATCATTGCTTTTTATAATGAGATCAGCTGTTGACATCGAGAAGTACATAGAAGTCAAATTCATAAAGCGCTGGTTGTGAATGTGTATGTGTTTCGTATGTTAATGTTGTTCGAATTTTTCATCAATATTGTTTTTTGTACAGTAGTTACGCTGAGGTTGTCAATTGTAATCAAAATGAATTTCCATTAAATTGGATCAATAAAAATTATCTTATCTTATCTTTATTATTATTATTTGAAACATATGTGGTTTCTCCAAACGTTGTAGCCTACCTTTTGGACTGTAAAAAATAAAATGGGTATTGAGAAAACTATTTGTGTTAACAGGTTATGCAATAAAACGTCACCTATTCAACTTTTTACTTTTATTTTTTTTAGATTCATTATGCCACCAAAAAAAAGATGTATTGGAAAAATTACACCTGGGGCGAAAAAAATTGATTATTCAAAGGGACGTCATGTATGCTATTTGTAGAAAGAAAAACCCGAGCAAAGCCGGGTAAAATTTAGCTAGTATATATATATATATATTTAATTTACACGCCACATTATAAGTAGTAATATAGCTAATAATAATTTAACAAAAATACGTTTCCTTACAGTTTAATTCGTTTAAAAACTTACTTATTATTTGAAAACAACAAAGTTGTTTGGGGTTCCTTATGGTTGCCCAACAGTCTTTGGTATCATTGTTTGTAGATCTCATAATATTTTTCAATGTCACTGTTACATTTGTGTTTTCAACACTACATATTGTATTATTTTTATATTTGTCAAATACATTACATATCTTTTGTTTCGGATAACAAACACATACTTTCTCATTATTTTTATAAACAGTATTGTCGTTTTGAGACGTATTTTCTGGAAATTGAAGTATAGCATCTGATTTTTCTTTGACTGAATCACAAGACAACATTTCTGTAAAAGAAGAACATAAAATGCGTTATAAAAGTTTTCTTTACTAAAGATTGCACATTACTGTCTTTTAAAGTCTTAGCGCAGAATAGTGCAAATTGCAAATAGTTCTGATGAGTGTTAATAATGGAAAATGTATAGACAAGTAAAAATTCAAGGGATCTAATATTCTTTTAAACGGGATAAAAGATATTATACAGATTAGTTCAATGTTAATTTACTTCCAAAGTCTCCTGTCTTAACAAATGGCAACAAATTTGGGACAAACCCACACATTTTATTATTGAATTAACGCCTGTCTACTGAAATGTTACAGTGATAATGTATTTTTAAACAAGTTTTTTGTTTTGCATAGTCGACATATAGCTAAAATATTTTTATAACTCTGGTGGTGATTCTGATAGGGGTAGTTTTGTATATGTAGCCGGCTGACAGAAATATCTCCAAGCCAGAACTAGACGATTGGTCAATTGTGATGAGTGGCGACGGTGTTCTCTAAATAAAGAAATATCGTGTTTTGTGTACCCCCTTTGAATGTAGCTAATGACTCTACCTGTAGATTTAACTTTATCTTTTTTTTTTCGCCCTTGGGATTATTTTTTTTTTATTTAGTTAGCAAATAAAGGGAATTCCTTTTTTCGTGCTATCATTTAACTATCTATGTATAGACTGCGGCCTTTTGGTGGAAAATAAAATTAAATACAGAGAGCTTGTGGTTTATCGCTATTTGCTATGCTCTGGTAGCGAGGATTTAAAATCTAATTCTTCACAAGCTCAGAGGAGGTAAATAGTAACTTTTTACTAAGTTTCATTTGAATCAGTATGCTAGTTTTAGAGATATATATTTTATACTATTCTGTTGGTTAGTTGTATTTAAGAAATCGTTATTCTAGTTGATAATATCTCAATAAAACATATTGCTTAACAAAATCTCCACACACACACAAATAGACAATAACCAGCA
>JADKLZ010071522.1:1266807-1277970 GCA_021533235.1 Biomphalaria straminea | reverse complement strand
GCATTTCTTATAGTAACATTTCCTCCCTTACATTTACGTAATTGTTTTAGAATTGGTGTTTTGTTATTAAAAAATCGCTTGCATAATTAATTTTATAAATTAAACGGTTTGCTTTTAGAAAACTAAAAGTAGCCGTTGCACCTAAACTTTTCAAGCCGCATTTGATGGTGAAATAATATTTTTCGTATCTCTTCTAGTTTTGGCGCTCTGAGTCTGACAGACGGACAGACGGAAATTTTGCACAAACCTAATAGCGGCTTTTCCCCTTACGGGGGCCGCTAAAAAAGAAGAGAGAACTAATGTTTCAATGTTAAATTAATTAATTAATGGGTTAAGGCTTTTGTTTGTATCTGCGTTGCAAGGCTTTCTCTTATTTTGTAAATACAATCTCGCATGCATATAGCAATATAGCAATGTGTAAGTGGGCACAGATAAGCCAACCGGAAATATTTTGCGCTCTGAACAAAAAGTGATAGATACAAGTCGTCTTGCTATGTCAGGATTTCCTGTGCTTGTAAGTCACACAAGGAACTTTTATTCATTTAACTTTTTTTTTATGTGTTTCACGTCCAAAATTTATTTATATATTATTATTATTATAGCTTTTATATAGCGCTACTTTCATGCTTATAGCATGCTCAAAGCGCTTTGGTCTAATCTCATTTGTGGACCAGTGGGGGGGAGGGGGTATCCCGTGCTGCCTTTGGGCGCTCAGTAAACACAACTCTGCCCGAGTCGGGTGTCGAACCTCGAGCCCCCTTCTAGGTAGCCAAGCAAGCCAAGCTCAAGCCGCACTTAGCCTCTCGACCACGCTTCCCATATATATATATACAGTGGCGTCAACTAGTTGGATGTCTTTAAAAAATACTACATTGTACTTAAAATTTATTGAAAAAAAATTAAGAAGACACTTAACAATATACGTTGATGATTACACTTCTATACAACGAGTGTTTGGTATATTTTAAAATCTCCTTGTTTTGGACATTTATCAATAGTTATATCATATTTAACAAATGTGAAACACACTTACCATCAACTGAAATAGTGTTGTTTTTTGTTTTGTTTTTTTTTTAAAAAGGTTTTAGATTTATGGACTTTACTTGGTTTATTCTTATACTAACTTTCTTACAATTTTACTAGTTTAACGCTTTTCCATACTATCATTTGATCATTTAATTCTAAAATCAATTTACGTTTAGTTGGACCAGCCTGTAAATTCAAGTATCACTTCTCCCCCCCCCTCCCAACTCTCCTCAGTAAAAAAAAAAAGGTTCTAGTTTTATTTGTTTATAGATGACGGTACCTTGATCAAATGCAATGGTTCCTTCTTCCTTTGCGAAGCCCGAGGTCGAGCCAAGGAGGACATCTTCATATTCCTATAATGTACCATTGCGTTCACTGTGGAGTGCCATCACCATCCATATGGACCACAATGGGTAACGGTGCATTGAATGCGGACTGGCTAGTAAGCATTTCTAACCTCCTTATCAAGTGCACATAGACTCGCTAGAGAATAACTGTGGTAGTCCACTTGAGTCCTTGTTCGCTCTGGTTCTTAGCCTTCAGCTTTCCCGGTTGGACGTTTCCAAGGAAACGAACTATAACTTTTATTACAATATAGACATATTCAAATTGAGATGAAATGAATGTAATAGATATTAGTAATAATATAAAACAGTATTTTAAAAAAATATAAATCGCTACCAAAACAAGTCTTTTCACAGTTTTGTCATTTCACTATCCATGACCGCTCACAGCAATGCAGCGTATCTTGTATCATTCACACTGCCAATCGCTAACTTCCTTTTACTGTCACAATAGGAGGCGCGGTGGCTGAGCGGAAAAGCGCTTGGCTTATGAACCGTGGGTCCCGGGTTCGAATTCTGGTGAAGACTTGGATTTTTATTTCGGGATCCTTGGGCGCCTCTGAGTCCACCCAGCTCTATTGGGTACATGACATTAGTTGGTGTGGGTTGGTCGTTGTGCTGGCCAATGATACCCTCGTTAACCGTGGGCCACAGATTCAGATGACCTTTTCATCATCTTGAGGTCTGAAAGGGGAACTCTACTTACTTTAATTTACTGTCACAATAGAAACGCATACGTGACATGGGTGGGTTAGGTCAGTTGCTGACAGGTCTGCTTCTTCTCTCTCTGCTTTTTGTTTGCTCGGCACTCTTTCACCTGGTCACTCTTACTGCTTCAAATCTTTTCACAGATACCCCCTCCCCAACAATTGTCAAATAGATAGGACTTCAAAGCGCACTAAGCAAGCTAAGAAGATAAAAATGAGTAATATAAATGGTATTCAGAAATAACAAAAATTAATAATTTTTATGTAAAATGTATATAGTCACCTTACCTTTTAAAAAAAAAACTGTTAATTTTTATATGAACATCTTTGTACGTTGTCAATGAAATATAGAAAACATACTACGTCAAAAATATCCGAACGAAAAATAACCGTAACGGAAACGCAGCATGGTGATGGAGAACTTTTTTTTTCTCTAAACTTGGATGTGTGGAAATTTTTTGACCATAATATTTTCAAAACACTGTGTTTACAGGTTTCTTTAGTTTATATCACACATAAATACTTAAAGCGTGTCTGTGAACGTATTAGGGGGCATAACCAATTACTAAATGTGTTTTTTAAGTTTAAGAGTAAAGGTTATCTCTTTACTTGTGGTTAATGATAATGATTCTTAAAAAAATCGATCAAGACAATTACCAAATAAGACTAATGTTTTCATCTTCCCAAATTGCATGTCAGTTATGTTGCCAGTAACGTCTGGGTAAATTGTAACAGTGACAGATTGTTTTTCTTTGACGGGTATACTCCAGTATGTACAGGATGTTTTGTAATATGTTCCATTGGGAGGTCTCACATGTTGATATGTAATATATTCATAAACATGACCTGGCTGAAATAAAATATGCAATTTTTTAACCAGCAAGCAGAAAAAAATCTCAACCAAAGGAAAGAACTACAAAATAACTTTTTTATCTTAAAGCCTCAAAATTTACCTGACTATTTTGTATCATAAAAATTTACAAGTTAGTCATACCGAACGGGTTAATATAATCTTTGAGAATAAAAATGGATTATCTTTTTTTTTTATTTTCCCCCTTTTTTTTTCCATCAATCGCAGTAAAACAACTTTTTGTTAAGCTTTTCTAAAATGTAAACCAAAACATGCCAAAACAACAGTTGTTGGAATATATCATGCCATGAAGTAGTCAAACCTTGCGCATGAATTTAACTTAGCATTGGAGCAATGTCTAAATTTTATTATTTCGACTATTTCAAGTATTAAAAATTTAGCCAAACGCCACCGTAACAAAAAAAAAGTGTATCATATCGAAGTTATCAGAGCTGGAATGATAGCAAAGGTTAATGATAATATTAACATTATTTTAAAGAAAACTCTTTTATGTAAGAGTCAAGAGTCGTTTTTTTTTAATCTTCTAATTAGGACCTGTTTATGTATAAAATGTTTTGGTCAAATATATCTACACCGCATAGAATCAACACTTTAAAAAGAACACATAAAAAGTAATCTATATAGTGATTTTTTTCGAGTATCTTGTGACAGAATTGTCGAAAGTTTCTTGACTGTCGAACAATGTTATTTTCCACCACATTTGTCGGGTCGACAAAAAAGTAAGGTAAGCAATAAATACGTCTTACTTATGTTTGTATATAGTTTGTCTAACCATGTTCAATAATGATCCTATTTGTCATGAAATGGGGCTGCGGACTTAGCACAGGGGTTAAGTGCCTCCTCATGTGGCTGGTGAGACCTATGTGAGCCTGGAATGTTCGGCTGAACAATAGGCAGGTTATTTCAGCTGGAACTAGTGTTATTGGCTTCGTTTGTTTGTTTTTTTCTCGTGCTTTATTTTGCCAGCTCTGTTTTATAGTTTTAGAGTGCTTTTAAATCTGTCCACAGTATGTATTTCCTGTCCATGTATCTTAATGCTCGGTTTCAAGTACGTTAAAGCATGTATAACCTAAAGCAGAACTTCAGTAATTTGTATCTAGCCAGAGTCTGAACAAGTTATTAAAAATTCATTGACGATGCTCTGTAGATAAAAAATATTTTTAGAAGGAATTTAAGGCACTGTCATCAGCAAACAGCAGGTCCCTGATTGTTGTTTTTTTTTAATTTGTTTTTTTTTTTCTTTTGTGGCCTCCCTGATTTGAATAGCCGCCAAACACAAAGAAGAACTTATGATATTTAGTGAAACAAAAAAAATTACAATAGTTTTAGGCACATTAACTAAAGTAAAGAAAAGTTCCTCTTTCAGACCTTGTAGTCTATAGGGCAGATGATGTAAGGATTATCAGTGCATGCTGCCTACCTTTAAGGGGAGGTATCCCTGAAAATCTTATTTTTGTTATTTCTAAAGCTAAACCTTTTAAAATTGTTAGAGTAAAATATAATGATATTCTAAAATAAATAATGCTGAAAAAATGTTTTTTTTTTAAATGATGGTTGCCATGGTAACGGCGGCCATATTTTTATTTTTTTTGTGTACAAATTAAAACTCAGAATTTTGTAAAAACTATTGATCAGAATTACATGACATTAAATAAAAACATAAGAGATAAGGATTATATAAATGGCAGATTTAAATTTTTCATTAACATTGTTTTTGTATAGTAGTTACGCTGACGTTGTCAAGTTGTAATCAAACTGAATTTCCATTAGATTGGATCAATAAAATTATCTTATCTTATCTTATCTTATCTTATCTAGGCTAGAATTATAGATTTAAGTATGTTTAATTTATTTTTTTTACAAATTTTTGAATTTTTAGTATATTTTTCACATAAAAAATAGGCTAAATATTAATTAAAATTATTTATTAAAAAAAAAGTAAATAAATTTAAAAAAAACACTCTTTGATCGAGTAAATTAAATTATGTCCTTAAGGAGTGTTTAAAATTTCTTCAAAATCTATCAAGTAGTTTAGGAGACATTCTTCGTAAAGTATAATGACATTTGCAAAAACTAATATTTTGAGAAAAATGAGTTTAAATAATATATTTTATAAAGAATTTGTCTACAATGCTGACATTACAATAGCATAAAACATGTTTTAGGCACAGAATTAAGCAATAAAAATGAGTGTATTGTAATGAAAAATGATTGCTCTACTTAATTATGTTATTAGTTAAAAATCGATATCCTAGACCTAAAACTTGATTTTCTCTTGGGATACCTCCCCTTAACGAGGATGTCTTGTGGCCAGCACTACGACCTTAGGAACATAATTATATAAAATAGAACTTACCCCAATATATGTAATATTAAAATAACAAATCGCCTTGGGATAAACTTTCCCAATAGAACACGTGATAGTAAATTCTTCCAACAAACACTCTGGTTCACCGTAGATAGCTGAAAAATATAAATATATTAACAATAGCTGCCAAGTCACTGAATATTGATATGCAATTTAGCGATAATGCATAAACCATACCTTACAATTATTTCACTTACTCGGTAGGAAACATATGATTAATTAGAAATAATTGACTATCTGGTTATTTTAAAAGTGATTCCTGTATTATTGGGTAAAGGGAAGAATAGCTGAAAGTTTCACCTTGGTACGAGAATGTGTCTGTGAGATAACGGGCACAATAATCTAAGGGGGCTATGCTTTCATATTTATCATGTCCTAAATATCGAAGGATTATTTCGCTTATGGTATTTAATTAATACATTATTCATGAAATAGCCAATTGTGTTCATTTATTGCATTCATTCGTGTAATGTTTTCGGTAATGAATAATTGTGCAATGTTTCAAAGAAATGGTGTGGGAGAAATAAAGTGTACACACTTTGTGTCATACAGTCAGAAAGACAGACATTGTGAGTTAATATATTTTTCCCCCCTAAAGACAGTAAAGTCCCCATTAAACACCTTGCGATCTAAAGGGCAGATAATGTAAAGGTCACATGTTTCTGTCGTCTACGGTTAACGATGGTGTCATGTGGCCGGTGTAGTGATTGTGTTTATATAGACTAGTATAGAGCCTTGTAGAAATCACTTGATAGAACCTTGGTTGTTAGATTTGAGAATCCTATGTTTAGTTACTATTATTTATTATGATTTGATTGGCTGACTAGGTAAAGTGGGGTGACGGCCCTTTAGTTTTAGTTATTGTTGTCAGAGGACCAGAGTTTTGGGGATTGACTAGTATAAGTTATTAAGTACGATATAAGAAGTTTATAGTTGATGTTTATATTTGGAGAATTGAGCTTCTGGTGACGCTATCTACAGTTATACCTATTTCTGTTGCTTTTATTAAATACTTATTATTTCTAATTCATCCCTGGTGTTTCTTGAAGTCTGTATAAGATATGTGAAAAGGTCGAACCCATAGGCCTGGGGTTCATAACAATTCAACAGCCGGCAACCAAACACAATTACTTTTCCCACTAATGTCAGGTGGTTGGAGTGGACTCAGAGGCGCTTTAATGATCTCGAAATTCACTAGGATTTGATCCAGGAATCGGATTTGGAAGTCAAACCCTTTACCACTCAGCCACCTAACAATACTTCAGCTAGGATAAATTCTTTATCTTCATAGTTCCACTAAACTAAAAGTATGAAACATATTGCTGAACCATTTTAACTAATGGGTTTGAAGCGTTCACTCTCTAATGCCTTCCAAAATTAACACATAGATAAAGGTGTTTTTCTTCTCTTTTGTATTTTTTAAAATTAATAACTGAAGATTTTTTTTTTCTTATCCTTTAAGATAAATATTGTACAGGTCATACAAGCATGCTTCAATTATTATCGAATATTAAAACCTTGGATGTAGCAAATGTATACAACTAAAATTGTCTTTTCCATTCCTACAAAAAGACATGTTCGGGTGAAAGTATTGCCAATGTGCTTGTATTAATTTACCTGCTAAAATGATTATTATTATGTTATTTTTATTACATTTTTAATACAGTACTGTTTGTCTATTTTAGGGTCCTCTGGTTGTAGGAGGGCCATTAAACATACACTACGGTCAGTGGTGTAGCTAGGGTGGGCGGAGGAGGGGGGAGAATTCAAAAATACTCCCGGGCCCCCACTTACGGGAAGGCCCCCCAAATAAGTGTTTTTTCCATTGAAAATCAAATATAACGCAAAATGCATGGGCTACAAAGAGGTCAAGCCCCCCGGCCCCCAAAAAGGATGGAAAATTCCTAGCTACGCCCCTGACTACGGTCTCCGTCATGATCTAAAGATCTTTTAGGCCAAGCTTTATCAACATTGCTCTACCGGTGGGGACATACGCTTTACTTTTTGATATACATATATTTAATAGTTATGTTAAAAAACAAAAAGTTGGATTACAGAAGATAAAGAGCAGCAATGGCACTTATATATTGTGCAACCGCAGAGGCGTAACTAGGGTGGGGGAGAATTTGAAAATTCCCGCGTTCCCCCGGGGGGGGGGCAAATAAGTGTTTTGTACATTAAATAGTATATATTACACAAAATGCAGGGGCCCCGAAGAGGTCAAGCCCCCCCGGGCCCCTAAAGGATGAAAACTTCGTAGCTACCCCACTATATTATTCTATTTCTAAATAAATTTTCTATTTCATTCTGTTTTTGAGAGACATACGTGACAGAGAGAAATACGGATAGTCAGACCATGCATATCTACTAGCGTCTTTTATACTCTAGCAACCGTTTAACTCTTTCTCTCCGTACTGACTGTACCACTGTTGATTCCACCAGATTGTGGTAAATAATCACGGAGAGAAAGAGTTAAAGTGTAAAAATTACCAAAAAAATGTAACGTTTTTGTCTTTCCACTTTCTATACCCGTAACATTTGGGTAGATTGTTACAGTCACAATATGATTTTTATTAAATGGACTAGTCCAATATGTACACGAAGTGTTGTAATACATTCCATTCTCAATGTCTACATGCTGATAGGATACATCTCCATCCAAATCACCAGCCTGAAAAAGAGAACATAAATTCTTGTACATAAAAGAAATCTGTTTAAGCTAAGTTTATAAATCTTAACGTGTAAGAAGAATATAATTATCATTAACTCCAACTTTGCTTACAACATGATTGAGCATATACTGTGTATTCAATTTTTTTTTAAATCCATACAGCAGATCACATCGGAAATTGCTATCTATTGGGCAGATGATGTTCAGGTCATTTGTTTCTATGGTAAATGGCTACTGAGCAGGGTGTCATGTGGCCAACACAAAGACCAATATCCTTAATATTTCTTATTAAATTCAGGTACCCATTTCGGTTTGGGTAGACTCAAGAGGCGTTCTAAAAATCCAAAAATTCAAAATCCAAGTATTCAGCGAGATTTGTTGAACCTAGGACCCGAGGTTCGAAGATAAGCTGTCTTTTGACTTGAATGTATTTTCTCTTTTGATGAGAATAGAGTTCTTTTAATGTCGCCTGCTAATCACTTTCTCTGCCTCTTATTTTTTCCTGGTATTGTTCCCTGAAGGAAGGTCTTTGCGATCCCCAAAGACCTTGTAATATGGCTATTATTATTTTTTTTTTTTTTTTTTTTTACAATGCTAAGCAGGTAATCATGTGGTCAAACCGCTGCAGTAACCTTGTCTCTAATTTCTTGGTTTGTGATGCGGTCTTTAAATGTGATACCTAGGATTTTCTTCTCTTGCTCTGCGGTAATCGTCCAAGACTCGCAAGTATATAAGAATGTAGCCATGACAAGGGAGCGCATCAGTCAGATATCGCCTTTATCTTTCTATAATATTTTGAGTGTCACGCACACAACACACACAGACGTTATTAGGTTTTGAAAACATTCCCAATATTGGTAACATTATTTTCGATGTTAGGCCACGCCTAGTGTGCTTGTTTATTTATAGGAGGGTTTCTTTTCATTGGTCTGAGTGATGTTGCAATCTGATTGGTCAGCCAATCCTTAGCCAGGAGATAATCACATGGAACTTAGAGATTGAACACTTCTACATTGGCAGTCTTGAAGGTTGAGTCCGTACTGAGAAGATATGTATTATAGTTCCTCAGACTCACTATATTTTTATTGTGTAGATTACTCCAGTAGAATCATATTAAGTATTTCATTTTGATACAGTTTACTTTGTAATATATTATACATAGCTGATACTTTTTTTAAATTAAAGTTCTTTGTTTTTGAAATGGAATGTTTCTTCAGTGAACACATTAATATAAGCTTAGAGTGCTCTATCAGTTAGCAACTTCGCAGATCCCCGGTAAGTCACGTTCTCATCTTAGGTCAAAGAGTTTCAACACCACGAAAGATCCTTTATGATCGTGATATCTGGCATCACCTCCGCAAAAGATCATATTAAAACAGTGGCACCTTGGAAAGATCATATTTTGACTGTGACATTGAGCTCTGCAAGTACTGATGTAGACTGTACATATTGAACCTATACTTCGGGTTTGGTTCCCTTATCCGACACCATTGTAATTAAATAGATACTATTGCTTTAACGAGCTTGAGAACAAAGATAAATATGAAATAAAATCTTACTTACGTCGATATTTGTAAAATTGAAGTGACATATTGCCTTGGGATAAACTTTGTGTATAAAACATGCTATTTTGACCACGTCCCATAAACATTCTGGTTCTCCATAGATTGCTGTATAAAAATATAGAGTTTGAAAAAAAAAATTATTTCTTTGAATGCAAAGCTAATTATACTTTAAACAAACAAGCAAAAAATACGTTACAGTCGACAAAGATGTTACGGCGTGGTGATTGAGTGTTAGTTAAAGCGCTTGACTTTCAAAAAGATGTGGGTCTCGGGTTTTCATCTTTTGAGAAAAAATGATATATACTATGGCCAACTTTTGAATCCACCCAAATTTAATATGTACTACAAGAATGTTTTTATCTAGGTGTGTAGTGGGGAAATTAGGACAAAGCTATTTTTTTAAAAAATAAGTATACATTAGTTATTGATATCAAATTAATCTCCCTAACAAGTAAACAGCAGCTTCATAGTGTAAAAACTCTATTAAAAAAAACAACATTTTTTAATGTTACTATTTTTAACCAAAGTTAATAGTGGCTCAACTTCAATTAGTTATTTTATTATATTAATGCACTGTAGAGTTATATCTAATAGATACAATGAACTTATTGCCGTGGTCCAAAAGTAGGACTTTGTTTTAGCTTGGTATATATTTATAAACATATTTATATAATTCTGCGTGGCATTACTAAGTCCGCGAAGTAATGAAAATTTAACTTATTCTTTTTTTTCTAATTCCTAATTTTTTTTTTATATCTTACCGTGTTTTCGTTAAAATGAACAAATTCCCCCTTTTTAATAAGAAAAAGCAAGATCATAAGAAATTATTAATACTAGTAATTTAAAAAAGAAAAAAGTAAATAAAAAAACATTTTAAAAAAACAACAACTAACAATGCCCAAAATTATAATCGTACATACCGTATGCGTTCAAGGCGCAAGTCGTTTGATATGCCTTCGGTACTGAATAAGCCTTCCACTCACCAACAGCTGACTCTTGTTTCTTTCTCCAGCTTAAGTGTGTTGATAATTCCATTGTGAAGATAATTTTGTCTAGCAATGTTTTTATTTGATAACTAATATTTGTATCACTCATACGAGTGTTGATAAAACATATTGGATATGAACATAACATGATTTGTTTATTGTTCTTCACAAAATCTAATTGTAAATCTTTATTATTTCTATTAGTTATAATTGATATAAAAGCTGCAGAACTTTCTTGCACTGGCGGACAATGTAGAATAAACAGGTCTGAAATAATATACAAAATAAATAATTACAAATTTTGTTCCTCTTACTTTCTTTCAACTAATTTAATTATCATGACATAATTATTATTTTTTTTTTATATAGGACTATTTGGTTCCCACCACCCAGTTTGATTTTAAGTTACAACTTTTTTTCCAATTAATTAATATTATAAAACTTTGTGCAATCCTGCTGTTAATGCCTTCAAAAACAATTTAACTAGTAATCCATAATATAGTATAAAGGAGTTCGTTTACATACGAATTGAAGGGGATAGTCATTATTTATATGCAAACATTGATTCAAGTACTTTCTTTTGAAATCCTAACAAATAAAGTAAAAAACAAAAAATCCACCTCCT
>JADKLZ010071522.1:1238351-1253793 GCA_021533235.1 Biomphalaria straminea | reverse complement strand
TCTGCTAGCAAAGAGTCTTTGATTATTGAAGAATGTATAGTTATCTATTCTTTCTTTTTATATTTGTGTTTACTGAGCCTCAGCCGACGACATCTAAATGGGATTAAATCATCGTATACCATCACTTTAGTCAAGTGTAGTTTTTACCCTTGTTTGATATACCATAAAATAATTAATTACAATGATTAACTTAATAGAAGTAAATTGAGCTTTGAAGAAAGATAAACTTAATAAATCAATATGCAAGCTTATTATTTTTTTAAATTTAAAACTTACTTCGAGATGCCGTTAGTTTTAACAGCGATAAAACTGAATATAGACAATAAACGAAGAATTTTCGCAACATAATAAAATCAACCTGAAAAAAAAAAATGGTTTCTTTAAATTTTAAAATGTTCATAAATGAAAATGATAGCCGTATAGTTAACCAACCATGTTTACTACAGATATCATATATTTATTTATTGCTAAAGTAATTGTAAATCAAAATATCTTCATGCGCTACTAGAACATTGGTACAAATCTGATTTGCTGGATGGCACAATATATAGTGCTGCAAATACTTTTTGAAGCAACTAAGTCTAGAATAGTAGTTTCCCTGAGTGTGTTTCTCGGAAAAATAGTTTCCACGAATTACTGCAGTAATTATCTAGTATGCCACCACGTGGATTAATTTCTCTAAAAAAATAAGCAAATTGTTTCGCTAAATACACAGAATGTGCAAAGTGTCCCGTTAACGGAAACAATTTGAGAAACACTTGTCTAGAAAATTTAAGTTTCCCTTTTGTGTGGTGGCTGAGTGGGTAGCGTTTGACTTCATAACCGAGATGTTTCGGGTTCAAATCTCGGTGAAGACTATGTTTTTTTTTTATTTCGGGATATTTAAGACACCCTTGAGTCCCTTTAACTCTTAGGTACCTAACTTTAGTTGGCTAAAGACAGTTGGTCGATGTGCTGAACAAATGTCACTCTGTTTGCCTAAGAAGTGGAATTGCACTCAATAAATGCCTATCAAATATCTCTATATTTTAGATCATATGCATGGTTAGCATAATCCACTGGCTTTTCAACCATTGCTTTGTTCCGAGGATTTATATTGCTTTACATTTTACATGATTGCATGTATGCAAATATTATTTGCTAAAAGTTCCCCTTTCAGACCCTGTGGTCTATAGGGCTGATGATGTAAAGGTCATCTGATTTTGTGGCCTACGGTTAACAAGATTGTCATGTGGCCAGCACAACGACCAACCTCCTTTATTTTTCCCCAACTAATGTCAGGTGCCCATTAGAGCTGGGTGGACTCAGTGGCGCCTAAGGATCCCGAAATAAAAATCACAATCTTAATCAGGATTCGAACCCGGGACCCCCGGTTTAAGAGCCAAGCGCTTTACGGCTCAGCTACCGCGTCTCCAAATATTATTTGATATCGCTGATTTATTATAAAGAAGGTAACAAAAGTAGTTCTTAGTAAAATTAAGTTATTTTTTTGTTGAATTTAGTTTATTAAAAAATGTATAAACATTACATTTGGATAAATTCTAAAAACATTTTACATGTTAGCTTAAATTAACTTACTTAATGCTTCCCTTTCTGGATATAAAAAAAAATAAATTCTTCTATAAAATGTGATTTTAAAATGAATTACCTCCTCTAGGATAAATCCTCATTGATATCAAAATGTACTGTTATTCCTGTGTTATTATTTACAAATTACAAAGTGAGTTTTTGAGAAAACTTCTCTCACAGGCGTGACGAAACAAAACAGTATAACCGCCAAAAAAAAGTAATTATATAATCATCTATATCTAGTCAATGGTTGTCCTATGAACTGTGGGGGTGGTGAATGACCAATGTTTAAAACATGGACTCTTGATGCAGCCCTTCCCTCCTGTCTATTATTTTATAATGCTTTTGTGCCTAAAACTTGATTTCATTAAGTGATATAACCTTAATTATAAGTGCTAGGGAAAGAGTCACTGAAGATAACATGGATATCTAAAGAAAAAAAAACTTTAGACCTTAGTTGTACTAATATGACCGGAAATTCAGATCTAAACTAGTCACTCGAAAAGTCAAGTGAATGAATCACCTATATCTTAGCGGCTTAGCCAGTGCCTGGATGACATAATTAGCCCTAATAGGCAATAGGTGACAGACAATATTCGTAAAATTTGTACTTTGTTTCTTATGTTAAATTAAAAAAACTAGTCGACCGGCGGCAAAGCATACGCCGCTATTTTCCCGGGCAGGCCTTAGGCACTACAACATATGTGACCACAGTGGGTCCCGCACTTTCATTGGACCCGTGCTAATTTTTTAGGTATATAAATGATTAAATCAAGTTACATGAAGTTAATTCCTTTTTCCAGTGTATATTTATTTATGTCTATGCTATTTTATGAATAAAAATAGTGCGGATTTGGACACACCATTTCAATTCACACCATGCTGCGCCATGGGATCTTCCCATTTACTTGTTATAAGTGAATTCATGAATAAAAAATACTACAACATATGCGACCACAATGGGTCCCGAACTTTCTTTGGACCCGTGCTAATTTTTAGGTGTATAAATTATGAAATTGAACCATTTTATAAAACATATAACAGATTTCCCGCGGCCTTTTGATTTACCAGGAGCCACTTGGAAATCTCCTGAAATGTTATTAAATGCTATGCTGCCGGTCGAAAAAGTCCTGGAAATTTCCGGACATTATTAAAATCGTTTTAAAGTAAAAAAAAAAAATCATTTTGTGAATGAAAATAGTGTGGATTTTGGATATATTATTTCTCATGCACATCATGCTTCGCCATGGGATCTTCCCATTTGCTTGTTATAAGTAAAGTGAATGCGTGAATTCATGAGTGAAAAATACTATGAATGAAACTAAAAAAATGGCTAATTGACCTTAATTTACGCGATATTAAGAATATAGCTGCACTCATGCAACAATGCTTTAGAAAAACAAATTTGAATGTTAATTTGATTAAATGGACTATAATTAGTATGTTCATGTGCTAAAGCATAAAACTATATATGTGCGAAGAGAATTTCTATAATATTCTTCGAGTTGAATTCGAGTTTTAGATCTAGATCTAGATCTAGGAATAGAGAGATGAGTTACTTTTCGTAATCATATCTAATGAACGAATGTGCGTAATTGAAGTACTTTCTAAAGTGAAACCTGAGAGTAGACTCTATCTGTGTATATTGTTGTTGTTCTAGTTTCAATATTCTAACGACACAATAATGTGGAAATACTTTTAATATTATGACAATAATCTTAGAAGAAGAGATAATTATATAAACACCACTTTCATTCACAAAATAGTGCGGATTGGGATGCACCAACTTCTATTCACACCGCGTGCGTACGCCATGGGATCTTCCCTATTTACTTGTTGCATGTTGTTGCACGTTTGACCTCTTACTTTGAGAAATAATATATAGATAATAAAATGCACAAAGAAAACATTTAAATTCCTACATCAGTTTTGCATTTTAAAGTACAAATTAGGAACAAAATGAGCGTTTATAATAATTAGATGATAGTACTTACAACTGTACAAGCAAATCATTTGACATTTATTTAATTTCTACGCAGGGCCTTATGGGCATACAGCACTACAGCCCAGGGACTCCACAATAAAGGCCATTACGGCACAACAGAGGATCTGTCGACCGTCTTTCTCCATTTCTCTTTGTCATTCTCTTTCTTTGATAAGTTCATCCATTATTGGATTTCAGCCTGGTCGTGAGGAATTTACGCTGGACAATCGTCAGGACTTTCGATGGTCCTTGGCTCATACCTAGCCCGCGCCCATCCCCTCGCCAGTGGAAGGTCTGGACTAGAAAGTAAATTATCTTCATTTCCGAAGAAAAATCTGAATCATATAAAACATTTTATGAGTTCTCGTTTTCTGCTTCTTCTTTTCCCGATACTAATCCATGCAGGTATGTCCTGAGGACCTAGTGATATAACCATACTGGTTTGTGTTTCCTGACTATAGTCAATAGGTAATGGTGGGGCCTAATTGTTATGTGATCTTGTTTACAATATCATCATGTGTGATAATGACATTGTAGATGGCAAATACATTCTTAAAAAACGTATTCACTATATTGCTATTGCAGCCTTTAAAGCTGTGGACATTTTTATAGCATTCTTGATTAACGCATTATTTTATAGTTACTAATACTTTTACTTACATCAAATAGGTTCACTAATAGGTTATGCATCTTGGGTCTATCTAGAATAACAATAATCATTTTATAAATTTTAATGTAGCATCACAGTGTCATGCAATAAGCTTGCTCAATGTCATACGCTTTAATCATATTTGTGAAGCTGTTGCGGAAGAGGGGAAATTTGGGACAAGCTTTTCATTATTGCTTTCTCAGAAGCAATTTAAAAAAAAATTCTTTCCCTCTGAATTCATTAGTAATGTAATGTCCATATACCGTTGTCCTAGTCACTGACTTAGCCATGGGCTATTGTTACTTTCAAATTTAAAGCGACGACCTGATTCTGTACACATAGCTTATCTCCCCTTAGCTTATGTAATGAGCTAGTCTCGAAGGTTA
The DNA here is from genome assembly GCA_021533235.1 of Biomphalaria straminea. Classification (NCBI taxonomy): domain Eukaryota; kingdom Metazoa; phylum Mollusca; class Gastropoda; family Planorbidae; genus Biomphalaria; species Biomphalaria straminea. The sequence goes on along the minus strand of JADKLZ010071522.1, from coordinate 1,249,205 downwards.
TCTGACTACACTTATTCTACTCGTTGCTTATTAGCACAGAACATCCATAAAATAATATAGTTGACAACGACTTTCAGTTTTACAACAATGAAACTTTATTAACTACTGGGAAATCCGTCCAGTCTTCTAAATACTACTATACTACTAATAAAACAGCCTACTCCTATATTAACGCCATGTTGGTCTCTTGTCGCTCTAAGTCTACTACGTCATTAGTTTGTCTCTCTACGTCACTACTTTTACAATATTAAATTACTGTAAGTTTCAAAAAGGAAATTATGTTTATGAAATTTAAATAACTAATAAAATACTTATTGAACTTTGCGAATTAATTTTAGTAAGCAATATAACGAAATTGTTAAGCAGATTCTTCTCCTTCTTGAAGTTCTTCGTTCTCATTTTACATGTCGGAGGGCTCAGATCAATAATCTGAGATGAACCGCGCAGTGGTTTCCAGATCAGGCAATTCTAAGTATAGTTTTTGTTTTATAGGAAGGTTTTGGGTCTAGTGTCTTGTAAGGGCCTCTTGATATAGGCTAGTTAGCAGCTTTGACGGACCTGGTCCGGATTCTCTGGTGATGCTCCACAAATGCTGGTTTCGCTCGTCCCGACTTTAAGCTTCAGGAACATATGTTGTCTCATTCTGTTCTGCCCTGTTCTAAATAAAAAAAATAATGTATTGGTCATTATAAGCAGATAAGAAAGTTTATAGTTAAGTCAGCAGACTAAACAATTATTAATTCTTCAAAAAATAATAAATAACGATTAATAACAATATCCATGAATTTATAGCCAAATATTTGTAATATGGGTAAAAATAAATGTAATTACATATGTATCTTGCTATCGTTTATAAATAGAAGATGATTTTTTAAAAAATCCTTACCTTTAAAACAACTGTTCTCTTATCTATATATTTACTTTCTCTGTCTTCGAAATCCTGCACCATGGAACGTAATGGATACGGCGAAAAGAAAAGGACGCAAAGTTTGTTGGTCTATGGGAAGCGGAAGTTTCTGTTTTGTGACCTACTTTAGTTCGAGAACAAAATAAACTCATAGAAGTATGAGGTTTCTTTTACATGTAGCATCTATAAAATGTGCATTGCAGTGGGCCAGTGGCGTAGTTAGGAATTTGCTATCATTTAGGGGCCTGGGGAGCGGGGGCCTGACCATTTTGGGTGTCCCTGGGCTTTGCGTAATATTTAATATTTAATATAAGCAAAAAAAAACCCTCATTTTTATGCCCCCCCCTTGAAGTGGTGGCCCTGGGGGATTTTCAAATTATCCCCTTTCCTTCCCCCCACTCTAGCTATGCATCTTTTTTTTTTTAATTATTTTTGTACAGGTGTTTGAGTATAGAATTAAAGACAATTTATATTGTAAAACCTATACAACTAAGGGTTAATCTACTTTATACTGGTTAGCAGGAATTTTATTTAAAAACAATGAATGTTGAAAGTATAAAATTACTTAATAATCTTAAACTTATTGTTTTCCCAAATTGCATGTCAGTTGTTCTGCCAGTAACATTCGGGTAGAGAGTCACAGTGAGAAAACGTTTTTCTTTCACAGGCTTACTCCAGTATGTACAAGTGGTTTTGTAATATGTTTCATTCTCAAGTTCATCATGATGATACGTAATATGCTCGTATACCTGGCCTGACTGAAATATATACGTACAAATAAAGAACTAGTTCGTTTCTTACTCGATCATTCTTAATAAGAGCTACTAATTGACTAAAAAGAAGTAAAGACATCTATCTGGTCATCTATTTCTATAGCCCAAGGTTAACTAGTGTGTCACGTGGCCAGCACAAACACCAGCAGCCTTAAACTTTTCCCAACTATTGACAGTTTCTAATTAAACCTGGATAAACTCAGAGGCGCCCTAAACATCCCAAAAATAATTAGTTCAGTGTTCAACAAGATTCGAAAGTGGGACTCCTTAGTTTGGAAGCCAAGTGATTTACCTCTAAGCCACCGCGCCTCCACTTGTGGACTAGGGAATGTGAAAATGATTAGGGACTTTGTGGAAATCACAGAATAAACTTCTCTCTATGTTGTGTCTGTTCTATTAATCTAGATGTTGTTGTTGTTTGCTTGAGTTATTGTAATCACAAGGGTAGGCCTTCGGGATAATAGTAAAGAAGTAACAACGTTTGATAATAATAAACAATAATAATATAGGGAATTAAAATTTTAATATAGCGTTACCCTTATGCTTATTTTATGCTCAGCCTATTGTCCAAGCTCATTTGTGGACTAGTGGGGACAGGGGGTATCTGGGAGAAGGTTTTCCGTACTGTCTTAAGGCGCTCAGTAAACATAAACATACGCTCGAGTTGGGTGTCGATATTTATAGGTAGCCAAGCCAAGGTCAAGCGTGATTAGCCCCTCGACCTCGCTTCCTGACATCTTCGTTAACCGTCAGCCATAGAAACAGACGACCATTGCATCATCTTCCAAAGTTCCCACACAGATCGTAAAGTTGGAAAGGGGAAGTTGAATTTATTTTAATAGTTGTCATAGAACTTTTTCATTTAGTGTATGGTAATAAATAATCAGGCATTTTCATTAACTTTATATACCATTTTCATTTAACAAAACATACGTTATACTTGTATGAGGTATAATGTTTCAATGTTTTATACATATATGTGCCATAACATTATCTCGAAAATGTGAGATGTCGATTTCGGGAAAGCATAAATATAATTTTAAAAATTGGTGTATTTTAGCTAGAGCATTACATAATATTTAAAAAAAAAGAAGTATTTAAAAATATTTTTTTCAAATTTCAAAGGCTCAAGCGACAAAATAAACAGAAAACAATATCTTACGTCAATATATGTAATATTGAAATGACATAATGCTTTAGGATACACTTTGTCAATAGAACACGTGATGGTAAATTCTTCCAACAAACACTCTGGTTCACCATGAATAGCTGAAAAATACAGATTTATAAAAAAAAATTTTCATTCGGTTTTGAGTGAGTGTGCATACCTCAACATTTTTTTAATAATCTTAATATTTAAACCATATAGTTATTTTTAGATTTATTAATAGAAGTTATACAATAGAGCAGGGGTTGTCAACCTTTTTCAACCGAGGGCTGCATTAATAAAATTTGGGGACAGGCGAGAGAAAGAGAGAGAGAGAGAGAGGGGAGGGGAAGAATTAAATAAGAGTTAGCGATATCTTGGACTAATTTTACGAAATATTTTGTTTTTATTTTGCTACTGTCCACTTACATCCAACAATTTACTATGAATGTATAGTAGTACTTAATATGAAGTATATAACTGTTTTCTTTTGTGCATAATGATCCGAAACCATGGAACTAGCTTACTAGTTATTGTTTTTCCTGTGACTACTGTCAAATTACCTTCAATAAGCATCGACCTGTTCTAGCACTTAATAATTTTCAAAAAAAAAAAGTTTATTCAAAGATGAATGTGGTTCCAAATAATGTGAAAGTTAGAGTTTCTGAGGGTGTAGACATACAACTTATGCAATATGTTCAGGTGTGTATTGTGTACCAGTATGTTCGACATCGATACTGCTACATATATAAAATACATTCTTTCTGTTTTAAAAGAAAGAAATGTATAATCGGTACATTTTATTACTTGGTAATGTAAAAATGTTTGAAAAACAAACAAACAGTTATTTTCTATTTTTAAATGTAAGCTCTCAAATTTTACGCTTGTAACAGTAAATAGTAATAAAACTGATGTAGATCAACGCAGTTAATTTTATACAAAATATAAAGATTTAATTTTAAGTATCCGTTGCAACAAAAGTTTGCGATCTGCAAAATGTAATCATGTTGGAATTTATTTTTTTTTTGAGATCTAAATGTGACAGTGGGACAACGGATGAACGGCCAGACAAAACAAAAAAGTGTAAAAATTACCTTTTACGTAGAAAGTTTTTGTCAACCCATATTGTGCATCAGTATATTGATTATTAATATTTGGATAGATAGTTATATTAAAATATGGCTTTTTGTTAAATGATTTAGACCAAAGTGAACAAGATGTACTGAAATACATTCCATTCTCAATTGCTTCATGTTGATAACATACATCTCTATCTAACTCAGAGCCTGAAAAAAATGATTGGTGTCAAAGATGAACTGCAATATTTAATATATATTCTCAGCGATAAAATTGTGTACTTCTCAAAAGTGACCAAACACACAATGTGTCTCAAGAAAAAACATTTCCTTAAAAAACAAGATTACAAAGAGAGTTTTTGTTATCACTAAAACTTAGAGGCGGCTTCCGTCGGATTTGGATCCCTGTCGGATCTGCCAATTCGCAAGGAATATTCAAGACGTAATTTAATTATGATGTTCAAAAGTAAAAAAATAAAAAAAAAACAAGATTATTCTAATGGGGAAGCTAAACAAAAATTATATAACATCTTCATATTTTAAACATTTTGAGGGAACTGATAGGAGTATATTTTGTAGATACTTGTACTGCACGAAAGTCGCTGCATTAAAAAGTCCATTTTAAAAAAATATGTGCGTGATATTTACATAGAAAGTGTATTCTTAGCCTTTATAAACAAACTTAAATGTTTTATTTTAATTTTAGCAGCTAGTTGACCAGAATAAACTCCTTTAACTAATATGTATATTTGTTGTGATGATACTGAAAATACACAATCAGTTGTTCTTGTTTGTTTAAATGTGTAACATTGCCTCTCTTACATTTACGTAATTGTTTTAGAACTGGTGTATTTTTATGAAAAAATCGCTTGCATAATTAATTTTATAAATTAAACGGTTTGCTTTAACAAAACCAAAAGTAGCCGTTGATCCTACACTTTTCAAGCCGCATTTAATGGTGAAATAATATTTTTCGTATCTCTTCTAGTTTTTGAGCTCTGAGTGTGACAGACGGACAGATGGACATTTTGCACAAACCTAATAGCGGCTTTTCCCTTTATTGGGGCCGCTAAAAATGTAAAAATCCTTTAGTTAAGTTTTCTATTTACATGGTTCCTTCCAGCATTTCATGCGATAGAGTGAAAACAACTTATCAATTGTTTTTTTTTTTTTTTTTTTAATTATGTTGCACTTATATGCAGTGGCCTCACTACGCAGGTGCGGGGGGTACGGGCCGCACCGAGTGACACCCACCAGGGGGTGACACCCAAGTGGGAAAAATATCCTTTACCAAAATGCAACTTTAAAAAAATAATTACTGCCTTGAATTTTTCTCACAATTTAGTATCAACATGTCCTAACCCTTCTTAATTTAATTCTATTTGACGTTATTATGTATTGTATACGCCAGGAGAAAGAGTTTCTGAAGCTCAGAAATGTAGAAAAACGCTCTGAGTGAATTTAAGACTCTCACACAAATTTCTTATCTAACCAGATGGGTGGTGAACGTAATATTTTTTGTTTCAATGGGTTGAAAAACACATAGGCGTAAGCCTCTCGCAAACCGTTCGAGACATACGTCTGCAAGCTTTCTCCTTGGAAATCAGTCTAAGGCTACTTTCACAGCCTCTTCTCAGCACTTGCCCGTGAAATTCAGGACTTCTACAAAGCTCTACATGTTTGACTTGGAAGGTCATATTTTTTGGATTTCTTCTTTTCGGCTTTCGTGTTAAGGTAACTTTGTTAACTTTGTTAAACGGGTTTTGTCTTGTCTCATGATAAGTCTCACAAACGGCTTTCGACGTTCAGCCGCCACTTACCTTAGAGCGAATGCCTTTGTGCGAAAATATTTCTCTGTTGGTAAAATTATATCGGGAGAACTCATAGGATCCTTTTCAGACATCACTACTCAGCCTCTTTTCAACCTTCCACTGGCATTTTTGGTATAGAGTATGGTCTAGAGTATGGCGGGTCTTTTCACCTGACAACCGAATCAATGTTTGTAAAGCAGTGGTTCTCAACACTGTTTTGTGTAACTGCTTTATATAACTCTGAGACCTGTGTGCTTTATCGACAGCAACTAAGGCTTCTCAAACGATTCCTATAAATGTGATTTTGCTTTATAATGGGCTTACGCTGGCAAGACTACGTTACAAATAACTATGTTCTATTAAGGCCGGTGTGGGCAGTATAGACGCATTAATTACCATTCGTCAGCTGCGTCGGGTTAAACACTTCTCCGGCATAGGAGACGACTGCATGCCCAAAAATGCGATATTATTTGGCGAGTTTAAATGAGGATGGCGTAAGAGAGGTGTCCCCCTTGAAAGGTCTGTTAAGATAAACACGCGCGCCGTTTCGCCCTCACTGGCATAGAGGAAAGTAACTGGCAGCAGATGGAAACAGTGATAGCTAGAGAGTTCTCATAATAGTTTCAGGAGACTTAAAAGAAAAGCCAACATTGAAGATGGCACATGTGTAAATTTCTTTCTCTGTTATTCGCTTGGTGCGATATAATACCATCAATAGTTAGCTGTAATTTACAGCCCATAGACTCCTCAATGCAACCTTGTTGTTCCTCTTCTAGTAGCTTATGGGTAGAACAAAGTTTGTACATTTTACTTTTTAAAAGTGAGGTTAGTAGTTTATACACAACTGACAGACAAGTGATAGGGCGATAGTTTGATGGTTGACTCGGATCACCTTTTTTTGGAGAGGAGAGATGTTCTTCCTTCAGTGAGGTCTAACAGCATTGAGGATGGTTCTAACAGTAACTCATTAAAGCTTGATGTTAGTGGTGCATGTAAGGCTGTAAGTTTCTTCAGCCAAAAATTGTGTATGTTGTCCGGCCCAGGAGCAGTCCAGTTGTGGGTTTTTGATACAGCTGCTGAGACTTCCTCAGCCGTGAAATCTTCATCAGGCATTTCTGGTAGTAGGTTGTTTTTATTTTGGATTTCCTCGATCCAGTCAGCCTGCACATTTTAGTGTAGAGGTTCAGACCAAAGCGCCGCCCAATAGTCGGTAAACAAGCAGTGTTTTGTGCTATCGATGTTTTGAATTTTATCAGCATCATTATCAGCTAGTTTACGGAAGAACTGTTTTCTATTGCGCTGATATGGAGCATTGTGCTCCTTACTTTTGGTGGTTTCGTTGTAGCGCTTCAGCCTTGCTCCCTTTAATTTAACTTTCTGTCTCAGCGTATCTTTCAGACATAGTAGTCGTGCGCGGCTGTTGTGGTCCGTTAATTTGATTTTAGCTGTTCTTAAGATTGACCTCATTTTGTTAAGTATTCTAGCGGAGCGGTTGTCTTCAGGATATTGTCTGATTGTATCCATTTGACTTCTGAGTTGATTTATATTGCCTTCCAGGCGCCTTTTCCATGCTGGCACATGTTGTTTTGGTCTCTGGTTGATTGGGCTTACCTCAAAGTCTTTTTGTCCTGAGTGCTCCGTAACAGCCACAGCAGCGAAGTATGTAGCTAGATGTATTTCAAACAAATTTCTTGGTGTTTCGAAATAGTTTCCTAAGACTTTATTTATTTCTTTGATATACGTTGTTGTCTCTTTCTTGGCGGTTAGCTTAGGGATACGAGGTCTAGAGTTGAGATTGGTGGTTGTATAGCGGTCTATAAGCGTATACAATTTTGAGTGTAGTTCATTGCTTATTGCCGATGTTGGGTCATTCTCGTGTTGGTTAGGTGTTCTACTTATGTTTTCGTTGGTCGACTGAGTGGGTGTGTCATTTGTATCTGTGATGAGCTCTTGTATCTGCAGTTCATGACCTACTTTCCTTCTTATTTCGTCAATTTCTTGAGTGGTCAGGTAGTTGTTTTTTATTATTACAGACCTTCTATCTACAACGTTTTGCTCAGTAAGGCTTAGTTCTGGATATAATTTATTGATTTCCTGGAACAGCTTTTGCCTATAACCTGGCAGAGGTTTATCGTCACAATTGTTTACACGGAGGAACGATCTGCTTATGTCTATGTTCATTTCTCTCGTCCATTTGATTCTTTTGGCTCCTTTTGTTCTACCGCCAACATTATTATTATTATGTTAGAAAAGAACGAGTATTCTTTCTCTGGCGGAGCCAGGGTCGAGTTTCCTTAAAGGGAGACAAAATTTATCGTATTCCCTTTATCAGTTTCCACTGAGGAATTTTCTGGTGATGTGGCAGGTCTGCAGAAGTACCGCCCTCTGACAGGCAACGAGAATGTTCCTAGGAATGTTCAGAGCCTTGAAGGTATCTGTGATGTCAGTTGTTATTATCCCCTCGGTTGATATGACAATGGGGTATATTGTTATTTTAGTTAACTTCCATAAACGCTTAATCTCCAAGCCTAGGTTCACATACTTTCGCTGTTTTTCCAGCTCAGTTTTTCTTAAGTTATGAGATTTATTATTATTATTATTATTATTATTATTATTATTAATTATTAAAAATACCATTATATGGTAGAGTGCTTTGCATATATTTCGATACTTGTTGTTAAACTCTATGCAATTTTCATTGGTATTTTTTTTTAAGTTTTTTTCTTTTTCAAATATATAACAAAACGTTTTACATCTGTGAAATTGAATATACATAATGCCTCGGGATAAACTTTATTTATAAAACATGTCACTTTGATAGGTTCCCACAAACACTCAGGCTCACCATAGATTGCTGTCAAATATTTTTGAAACTATTTGTGTTAATACCTAGCCAAACACATGCTTTGAAAAGTTGTTAGAGTTTACAACTAGGCTAATATTTTGGATGAAAATATTTTTTAACCATGATGGCAAAAAAATAACGGAACAAAATAAAAGAAAAGATGCGATGAAAATATACAAGAGTTGCACGTGAAAACGAATACGCCCATTAGGTTGATAGAGAAATTAATAGGAAACACGCACCATAAGGTGTGATATTTTTATCATCCTGATAAATGTTTGCGTGTGTATATATAAATATATAATAGTAATAGTGGGAAATGTATTTATTTTAGATTATAAAATACAAAAATACACTGAGACATGGATTGCAGCTATCGAGTCCCAAAGATTTTGTCTTTAACTCTTCAAGTTCATTTCTATATAAGCACTAGCACAGAGTACAGACCGCCGACACACTTCCCAGTGTCGCTCCAGGTCCTCAATATAGTTCACAGGTAGCACGAAGGATAGCTCTTGTTCCCAGACAGCTCTAGCTCCAATAACCTGTAGGTCACTTCAGCCGGATCTAAACAAGTCATTCCTCTAGAATCAACATGTCGTCTAGTCCTCATGTTGAACGGTGTGCTGGTGCGTACCATCAGTGTCGGCCCGGAAACTGGGTTATATCAATATATACATGTAAATATGTGTGTTCTATTCCCATTGTTTAATAACTTGAAAAATTCGCTCGTATTGGAACATCGAAAAAAAGAGGAGGGGATCTGGTCACAATAAAAATTATATAACCATGGGAGCAAATCAACAAGCGTAGCCGCTGTGTATTGCTAGTAAGGTGATAATTGTATCTTAAATAACAACATATGATAATGAAATAAATTACAAACTTAATTTACCTATTTTTTATTTTTTTTTACAATTGTACTTACCATATACTTTAAGGTCACAAATCTTACAAAGTGTATCCGTATCCGATAGTAATTCAACTCTCCACTCTCCAATGGCCGACTCTTGTTTAGTTCTCCAGCTTGAGTTTGTGGTTATCTCAATTGTTAAGATATAGATGTTTAGCGATGATTCAGTTTTATATGTGATATGAGTATCACTTAAACTCTTAACTCTATAACATTTCATATCATTACATATAATGAATTCATCATGACCTTTGAACACATAAAATTGTAATGATTTTTTAGAAGTCTCTATTGATATAAAAGCGGTAGAATACTCTTGGACTGGTGGACAACGTAAAATTAACATATCTGAAAAAAATCAAAACAAAAAATAAAGATAATTTTATATATCTTTTTTTTCTTTTTTTTTATCTCAACTAATTTAATTATAATGTAATAAATAACAGGGACGAATGAAACAGCGATAAAAGAGAAACGCAGTTAGCATATGACGTCCATATTTAAACAAGGCTGGAAATTAATCCATGAATTAAAATTCCTGTCCTAAAAAACGGAATTATGTTTTCATTTGATAAGTGCTCAATCCGTTTTTATATCAAGAAAAATCAAATATATTAAACAAATATGTGCTGCGCTATGGTTTACCTACACCTATCCTTTAGACCAGGAGGTTTTCAATCTGTGGGTCGCGACCCCCTTGGGGGTCGATTAACAATTAGTCAGGGGTCGCCTAAGACCATCGAAATAATGAATTGTTATTGTCTACTCTCCTATTGCTGTATGTGTGTGTTAGGACGGAGGGGTCGCGACAGACTGGGAGATTAAAAGGTTGAGAACCATTGCTTTAGAATGTTGTACCAATGGGGAACCAAGGAAGATCTGATAACAGTCTTTCTCCATTCCTCTCTGTCCTTTACGTTGAATAAAATTTTATTCACTAACAGTTTTTTGACGACAATAAAGAATGAGACTTTTTGAACAAAGTATTACGTGATTATGGGATTTAGTGACAAAAATTTAGATGACAAGGGATTTTGTGAGTGAAAGACCAAGCGAATACCACTGATTTACATGTATGTTCTCAGGAAAACTCAGGAAACTCCGAAGAGATTGCCATACATTTCTACACAGAGTTATTTCATACTTAGCTCATAAAGTAACTGAGGTAAACCGGAAACTAAGATTTTTAAAGACAAATTCTAAACTTTGATCTTCATTTTATATTACATTGTGTTTACTATCAAAATATCATAAAATTGAATACGCTTACCTGAATGAATAGTTAACAATTGAAGCACGTATAAATAATTGTTGAAATCCTGAGCAATCATTGTTGTGTTATATCCAAATTATTCTAGAAAAAAAAACAATCTATATATATA
>JADKLZ010071522.1:1224018-1237951 GCA_021533235.1 Biomphalaria straminea | reverse complement strand
TTTATACATCTCATATATATATATATATATATATGAGATGTATAAATCATGAAAGAGGATACATTTTACATAGATTTTTTTTTTTAATTGTGAAGGGTAAGACGTAAATCGTTATCCTTGAATATTGTAGAATTTATCGATATTCAATCAAATATTATAAGCTAAAAAAGTATCTTACACAAATTTAATGCTATAATTATCTTTACATTATTTTAACATTAAAAAACAAAATTAAAAGTATCACCCACATTCAATGAAATCGATTGCACTATTTATGTTGTACAATGATTACAGGTTCAAAGTGTACATTTTAATTTCAATCATTTTTTTTTATACATTTCAAATTAGCACAGATACTATTAAGATCACGTGCGATGACATAATCGAAAGTTGTTACTTCTTTTGTGAAGTGACTCACATCTAAATGTATAAGATGCATTCCACTTCATTTCAACTAATACTACCTCTAAATTACATTCCCAATTTGCCTTTAAAAAAAAAAATCCAGTGACGACTGTGATGTTAAAGTTGTGGATTTTAAAGACGCCTCTGAATCTAACAATTTTAATGGGTACCCAACATAGGCCTACATCAGGAAGGTAAAGACCATTCACTTTGATCGTTATTATAGCAACCCGTCAATCTTGTTACCGTCGGCCAAAGTTTTCTAAGTTCTAATAGGGTACCTTTTTAGTTATAATATTATTACAATTAAAATGATGAATGTTGTGTATAATACATTTCATTAAAAAGTTGGATGAAAGTACTAATCATAGACATAAATAAATATAGACTGGCCGATAAAAGATTTTTATGAAACGAAAATTTGAGACTTGCAATTTTGTGTACTTATTATACAGCATTTATAAGCAGTATAAAAGTTAAGTATTCATATATATTTCAGCCATAACCTTTAATGCAAATAAAGAGGCCATAGACATATATTATACCTAGACGGACATGGAGACTTTTTAAAATTACAAAAAATGTCGTGAACATTTTTGAAAAAGTTGGATCAATGGAAACACAGAAAATGGATTTGTTTCATATATTTGCGTGAATATCTGAGAAATGATTTTGCATTAGTTCTAAACTTTGAAAACTAAAGATCACTACTTTTCTAAGATTTAATGGGGCGACTCCCCTTTGTGCCCAAAAAGGAGTTTACGTACATAAAAATCTATATATAGATAGATTCTACGACGTGAATCGATCAGTCGCGGATAAGGATTTATTTCCGGTTTCCCGTCTAGGTATAATATATGTCTATGAAGGAGGCAGTGTAGTTTTCTTTAATCTCTAAGACTGAAGATCATGTGATCCGAATACAATAAATGCACATGTTTTCAAGTTACATGAAGTTACTTCCTTTTTCCTGTCTATATTTATTTATGTCTACGGTAGTAATCTAAACATCCGTCGGCAGGTATAAATATAAGAGAAATGGATTTAAAAAAACAAAGACAGAAAGGGAGAAAGCGAAAAAAAACAACACCAACATCTAATATTATGTAAATAGTTATCTTTTTAACTAAAAATAGTTCACCCTTTATCTTGCATTCGATCATTGACACTAAGTATGTAAATCCAAAGTAATTATACTATCTCCATAATATAATTAAATGTTCAAGAGAGTACGTGTGTGTGGAAATGCTTTTGGTTAAAAAAAAGTATATATGTTTAAATGACAACATATATTGTTTTTCTCTCTTTGTATGCTTAATGTACACACCATTAGGTGTAGTGAGTGGATCTAGAAAGTGCTTGAGTTACGGAAAGACTACTTGTTCATTTTTTTTACCGAGTTCTCAAATTTAAGATTTATTTCCTCCCGATCACATGAATCATCACATGACTACTTTAAATTTTAGATATTCCAAGCTTTTTTTTTAGGGGGGGGGATGCGTATTAAAATGAAGTGTTGATAGGTTTTAATTTTTCATAAGACATAAGATATTTTTTTCACAGTTTTTGAACTGCAGAATTCTTTTTTTTTTTCTACCTTTCTCCGTTCGTATTACAAAATAATTTCAATATGCAGGAAACAGGGAAAACCTTGGTTTGGCCGTTATTATCATATTATCCAAAATATATAAATGTTGGAGTTAAATTTGATCTCGATGTCTAGACTGTTTACATCTTGAACATACGAATCATTAGTAGAGTACTTGCGTGGGAAATTTGTTATCGACATTCACGGCTGGGAAGCACTAGCTCTCGATGGCTCCTCGTGGAGAGAAGCTGTGAGTCTCGGGATCTCAAGATATGAAGCAAGAGGAGTGGCCATGAAGAAAGAGCGTCGAATAAAAAAAATGCTTTGAGAAGAAGCAGGCCTATCTACAACTGACATAACCCACCAATGCCACGTATGCGGCCGTCTTTTCAAAGCGAGGATTGGACTTTACAGCCATCTTCGATTCCATAGGAAATAAGAAATGTGCTTATCTTCGACCACGAAGGAGGAGATACACATGCATTAGGGCCTATTTCATTAAAGAGTTAAATCATTGAGGTTTAGGAAAATTCTGTGCACTGCCTTATTAGAAACTGTCTCGAGTAATGTTTATTTTTTTAATTCATGATTTAAGTCTGGATCTTAACTCTTTCTCTCCGTAATTATTTACCACATTCTGATTGAATCAACGTTGGTATCGTCAGTCAGGAGAGAAAGAGTTAAGGCCTATCTTCCAACTTTATGTTTCTATAACTTTTTATACCACATCGCTTGATTTAGTACTTTAATCTAGAGAATTATTTTTGTTTTTCTCAGTTATGATCTATATCACCAAATTATATTTATTTTGTGCAGCATAATTTAGATTAATCTTTCTAGTCAAGGCTACTGTCTTTTAATTTTACCACGTCTGGATCTCTATCACCAAACATACTAGAACTTGGATATTTTCTGAGTAGATTTATTTATCCGTGTTACCAAATCTTTTTTGTAGAAGTAGGGATGATTCATTTTTAAAATATCATTCATTAAATTCTAATGCCAAAATACAATTTAGCACTTTTTGTTTAAATAAAATGTTTAAACAGAGGTTATGTTTTGAATACAAAGATATCTAATTGATTTACTAAAGATATTTTAAAAATTTTATCTAATGTTCTTTTCTTTTTTGTCAGCAATGTTTTTCAGAAAATCTCATCAGCCTTGTAAACTATTTTGGCACTTGTGCATAATAAAACACGCGCTTCACTTTACTTTTTGAAATGTCGTTAACTTGTATCACCAAATTGCTGATAGATAGCTAAACTGCAGAAGGCTTAATATATCTCAACTTGTAAGTTCAAAGGTATACGGATGTATGCAAACGTGAAATGAAGCTCTTCGAAATCGACACTAAAAGCATTGAAAAAAAAAGTGGCACTGGATAGATCAACGTGGAGAGCGAGCATAAAGGAAGGTCTTGGATTGCAGAAGCCAGACACAAGAGTTGTATAAACAAGGGTAAAAGTACAACGGCGCCTCGTGATTGCATATGCCCACCTGTGACCCCAGCTGTGTATCAAGACTTGGGCACTTTAGTCACACAAGATGTTGCCAAGGGAAAAGATTTACTTTTGAGACAATAAAAAAAATACCACAGAAAGTGAGGGGACTGAGAGAGAGACAGAGAGATTTAATAATACGAAACGTATTTAAGTTATCAGTTCTACGTTGTTTAATATTGGGACATGAAAAATAAAACGTAAAGTAGCAATAGCAGGTATAACAGTGAAACAGAAATTATAAATACCAAAATACAACTTTATAATTAAAATGCTTTACATAAGTCAATTAGAACATTGAGCGAGTTGTATGAGTCAGCAACCTAGAACAGCTTAAGTGTCTAATTAACATGTAGGACGTAATTATCTTTTTTCTGTGTAATGCATAAACCGTGATATGATTTATAGGGTTTTCGGTAAGCGCATTTCGTTATAACTTAAGAAAGAGTTTAATATTTCTGCTGTAGCGTAAAAACTGTTACTTATTACATCCTAATTCAACCACTTGCAGTACTCTTCCGTGAATAGCTACAAAATACCAAAACTATAGTAGAGTATATTGGCATAAAATATATACTGAATTTCTTGTCTGTAAAACATACCAATTGAGAAATTTATCATTTGTTTATGTATTATTTATGTTTTTCATACATAATAGAAGCCAATCCGGTGTAAAGAATAAAGAAGAATTGATGATTTTTTTTTAAAACCATATCTTACTTTTATGCAGTATATGATCAAATTGAAATCGAAATATAGACAGCGCAAATACCAGTAAATAGCCAATAGTATTATCATCGACAATAACTTTTAATTTGTGTTAATATTTTCAATCTTTATTCATGACTTTAATAAAAGATCCAAAATATATCTTTTAAGGTATAAGGCGCTTTCAAATGCATTGGGCGCAAATGGTCATGTACCTTGCAATAGTCTTTTGACCTCCCCGATATTAATTGAAAACAATTTATATCGACTGTAGGTGTCCAACTTTTATTATTATTATATAGCGCTACTTTCATGCTTATAGCATGCTCAGAGCGCTTTGGTCCAATCTCATTTGTGGACCAGTGGGGGGAGGGGGTATCTAGGAGTTGGTTTTCCGTGCTGCCTTTAGGCGCTCAGTAAACACAACTTTACCCGAGTCGGGTGTCGAACCTCGAGGCTCGAACCCCCTTCTAGGTAGCCAAGCCATGCCAAGTTCAAGCGCCTCTTAGCCTTTCAACCTCGCTTCCCACCAACTAAACAAAACGGCATGAAACCGGAATAAACTCTAGAAAAGGATTGAGCCCAAATAAACAAATAAATAATAGAAATGGTAGAAAAAGTTTGTCTTTTCAAGGGGCAAATAATGCAAAGCTATTCCGACAGTTAACAAAGGGGGTCATTAGGTCACAAAACAAACTAACCAATGCGAGGTGGGTTAGGCTCAAAGGTAACCTGTTTTTCAGTGGGACCCAAGGCCCTTTTTTCGAGAGCCGCGCCCTTTGACGCTCGACCACTATGCCCCTAGTTATTTAAAACATGTGCTAACTTTTAAAAAATAAATACTTTAGACAACAACAAAAGATAATTGTTAAATAATGTTTTAATGGAACAATCAAACATTCAAACAACTGACTATTCAGGTTATATAATGGCCTCTCTTTAGAGGTGAGATGAAGAAACAATGAATGGAAAAAAAAAATTTCATCTATATGTCACAACACAGCTCAGAGATGATCTTTAACACTGGGACGTCACACAATATCGCTTTTTTAAGTTTTTGTTTTAAATATGAACAGAACTTTTACTATTGGGATGTTGCTGAAGGTATAAGACTTTCTTTCAGCTCTGCGATGCTCTCGTAGATATTACTATTACTGTCCTCCATTCCCAATGGTAAATTGTCCACGTCTTCAGAAACTGTCTTGTCTGTTTCTTTTATCAAATCTATAGAAGATAACAGAATAAAACAAGTTTTAAAATATGCAAATAATTCTTTTGATTCACTATATAGTAGGCTTGGCTGAGTGGCTTTCATGGCTATCAAAAGGGCTCGAGTTCAAATCCAGTCTCGATCAGAGTTAATTTTACTAAGCGCGTAAAGGCGACACAGAATCTTTCAGATACTCCCCTTCCCTCTCTGTTTCTCAAATGGAGCACAATGAGCAAACAGTATCATTATGATTGCGATGTACAAAAGTAACTAAAATACCTTTTTTTTTAAATTACAAAGACAGTTTGCAGTTTGTGTGTAAAAAATCGTGGTCCACCCAGGCAGGTAAAAAGGTTTTAATATTTTCTTAAAGAATATCAGAATGAAATTCTATCAAAGACAAATGAAAGAGAAGAATGGAGAAATAATGTTGACAGATCTTATCTTATTGGTCTAATGGTTTTGTAAAGAGTCAATCTCTTATTCAAAGCCTCTAGAAAATAACATTTCCATATTTAAAAAAAAAATGCTTTAGTTAAGTGTTCCAATGAGATATAACGCCTCTGCAGTTCACGAGATAATCTGCAAAACTATTTATTAAATGAAGTTTTAAATTATGTTCCACTTAAAAGCAGACTAAATAAGTAAATTGATTTTTTTTTCTCTTAAAAAAGGTGTTTTTTTTTTTTTTTGTTTGTTTTTTTCTAATGTAGTGCATAATATGACAAAACTTATTTAACGTAGCAATACAATTGTTAAAAAAATAAAATAATTTGTGATGTAAAATTGAAACCGTTCTTACTAAATAGCCTCCTGTGTTTGTTACAATTAATAGTGAATAGTTGTAAAAATGGTAAAATTTTTAAAGAAAAAAAAAAATTCTTGTAAAGTTGATTTTAAACGCTAAATTTTTTTGCTTTCAGACAAAAAAATAAGCCGTTGCATCAGAACATTGAATGGTCTAAAATATTATGATGTAGGTTTATTTGTTTTTTAAACGGGTCGGACGGACAGATGGACAGACAGACGTATAAGTGTTGCTGATTAAGCCTTGCCTGATAGTGATAATGTCGTTGGACAGAGGGTATGCTGATGCAATGGGTCGTTCTGTACCACTTGTGGTGTGCAGTGTGAGGATGAAGGTTTAAAATTAAATATAAGATAGGTCCAAGTCAACTGTAACATATTGAAATCAAAGGAGCAATATTTTCTTATGTATGCTTTCTGTGGCCCACGGTTGACGAGGGTGTCATGTGGCTAGCACAAAGCCAACATCTTTACTTTTTTCTAAAGAAAGGCAGGTACAATTTGAGCTGGGTGGACTCACCGGTGCCCAAAGATCCCGAAATGAAAATCCATATCTTCACCAAGATGTGAACCCAGGACTCCCAGTTTGGAAGCCAAGCACTTTACTCAGCCAACGCACCTCCATCTTTCTAAGTAGTTATTAGATGTTTTTCTTACAGTTTTACCTGCTCTGAACATATTATTTATGTTTAACTATTTTAACTTAAAATGTTTATTTCATGTTTTTTATTTTCATGTATTCTTCAATTCAAACCATAAGTTTTTATGATATGAGGATTCCATTAGAAAGGTTTGAAATTCCTACCTATTGAAGATGGAGCAATAAGTTCACAGAAACTTGATAATGGTCTCTCTGGTAAAGGTTTAGACACTGACCTTTGAACTTTCGGTGCTATGTTGTTATGCGCATGACACTCTGTGAATAGTGAAATTAGAATTGTTATTAAAAAATTTAAAAAAGGAAATTTTATAAAAAGCATTGTTTAAGTACTGTTAAAGAGATACTGAGGTATGAAAATAAATCTTGTATACATTATTTGCTCTAATCGTGCACTTTTTTGTTTGTTGCAATGCACATTTCTAAAGTAAATTTCCTCAAGGATAATAGGCCTAACGATGATTATTGTTAATATTGAGAGACTAAGTACGCTTGAATTTACCATAATCAAATCACTAATGATAAGGGCTGGAAATTCGACACCCGACTCGAGCAGAGTTATGTGTTTTGAGCGCCTAAAGGCAGCACGGAAAAACTAGATCACCTTCCCCCCACTCGTCCACAAATGAGATTGGACCATAGCGCTCTGAGCATGCTATAAGCATAAAAAGCTATAATTTATTTATTTTTTCTATTATTTAATTATTTAAATCAGAAGTTAAATAGAATAATAAACAATATTATAGTATTTTTTATTTGTTTCTACAGGCCCTAGCAAAAAATGTTTTTGTGTATTTCTGTTCGTATAATTCTATACATAGAGTGAAAGATACAAAGAGAGAGTGAGAGAAATAAACAAGAGTGTCAATTATAATAATATAAGCCAAATTAATAATTATAAATTAATACAACACGGTTTTACCTGTTTCAATTTCTGGTATATTGTTTTTTAACTTCGAAAAAGTAGCTACGATTTGACTATCGTCCTCTTGCACTTTACAATTAGACAGTCTGTCTATAGTGCAATAATGATCTAAGCAAAAATATGAATAAAATTTTTTCATTAAATGTAATATGTTACATATCTCAAGACAATGCTAGATTCAAGTAGAAAAAAAAAAGTATCTTATTTTACCTGTTGAATGCCTCGCTGGAAAATTGAATTTGTTAAGATTTAATCGTTCTGAAAGGTCAATACAATATTATAGTTGAGATATGTATTTAATGAATTACTAATGCGGGTAAGAAATGTTGTGTAAGTCTAAATATTTTATGTAGTTTTACGGTTGCTATACATTTATACAAAACGAACAATGTCTTAAACCCCTATTGTTGCACAACCAGGTCAATTCCAAATTAGGAACAAAAGAGTTAAAGGATTAGTTTATTTTATCATGGGAATGTATCAAGCAATCCTTACTTGGTGATCAATGATTAAGGCTAGATGTCTGTAAAATGTTTTACATGTTTCGGATGTTCCTTCCGAGATAAAGAAAGTTGATTTTCTAGTCTAAATATCCCGCAGGACGAAGAGGGATGGGAGAGGGCAGGTTTTGAGCCCGGGACCATCAAAAAATCCATCCGACAGTCCAGCGCGCAATTCGCACAACCAGCAGCCATAGATCTTTTGAAGAACTCGTGTAGGATAAGGAAGAATATATATTTTGGCGTGCTTCTTAGATTGTGTAAGGTTCAAGTGATTAGCAAAGCCCTCAGCTCCCTGACAAAAGTGGTCATCCACAAAACAACGATAGACGAACTATATATATTTTTAGAATATCAAAATTGACCATGTTCAATGTATTTAAGTTATTTTAGAACCTAGTATTTGTTGATTTGCAGGCCTATGTATGAACAACGAAACAGATCGTTCACACATACAAATATGTTTGCGTGTTTCTACTGCAATGTTAAATACAATTTTCGTTCGTAAAAGCTGAATAGATCCTGATATAACCAAGAGTTCGAATTTCGTGATTGTTAAGGGTTTCCTTGAGTCTACCGAACTATTAGCTGGGGGAAATTAAAGGCGGTTGTGTTTTTCAGCTGTCCACTTGACACTATCATTAGCCAAAGACATAGGTCATAGAAAATTTTATCTTCACATCATCTTCCCTATAGATAGCATGATTGAAATGGAAGCTTTACTTTTTCTTACTTGTTAACTCAGTGAACGTCTATTGCAATGAAGGTCATACTTGTAAAAGTTAAAGAGGAGAACTATATGGAGAAAGCACAACAGAGACAGTAAGACTTGCCTTTTAATTTGTTTACATCTTTCTGGTGTGTTTGTAAATAAATCTATAATTAAGTTAAAAGCTGTATGTATTGTCAAAAAAATGTGTCCAGATTTTGTTTTTGAAAAAGTGTCTTCAAATTTTATTACTTTTATTAAGAAATTAATAGGCCTAGGAAAAAAATAGTAGAACTAGCTGTTTGACGTAACCGCAATTCACTTTAAACTTCAATTGATCACATTGATATTAATAAAAAACAAGATTACAAAGAGAGTTTGTGTGATACACAAACTCAGAGGCGGCCCCCGTCGGAGTCGGATCCCTGTCAGATCCGCTTTGATCTCTCAACGGACGGACAGACAGACAGACAGACGGACAGACAGGCCACACAAAACTAATATACATCTTCCGTGCTTTGATCTCTCAACGTTAGCCTTGTAAAGCCGATGTTCAAGGCAATTGCCACACTTGTTTTATGAGTTGATTACTTTACGAGTAAATACTGGTATGTTACTCGTATGTTGGAACAAAAAAAAATGTGAAAAACATGTGCAGTATATTAGATTATTAATTGTCTTAAAGTAGGTTTCATTTATATTGCATACTAATTAGGTTTTTTCTCTTTAAATACTGTTTGCATAAAATATTTTTAAAAATTAGATTTTGAGCTTTTAGAAAAAAAAAAAGTAGCCGTTGCATCAGAACTTTGAATGCTCTATATTATCGTGATGTCAGATTTTCATTTTCTCTTCTACTTTCTGAGCACTAAACGGGACGGACGGACAGACGGACAGACGGACAGACAGACAGACAGACAGACAGACAGACAGACAGACGGACAGACAGGCCACACAAAACTAATAGCGTCTTTTCCCCTTTCGGGGGCCGCTAAAAATTCACTTTAAATACTTTACTTTCTTTAAATTGTTATCTTCGAATGTACAGAATATAGAGTTAATATCAAACGAGACACATTTTATACCTACCACAGTATCAAATGTTAACTGGACTAATAATTTTAATCAGATAAATTTTTCCCTATCGATAGAAACGTCTACTTAACCACAAGAGTCCTAAATATTGGATGTACGTAACAGTCAGTAGGTATTTGTGCTTGCGTCAAGACAGCCTCTTTATTTTGTGTAACATGAAAAAGGCCTTGTCTGCCCTATGGTTTGGGTTAAACAGAATATACTGCTCAATCTGATAAACAAAATACATTTAAACATTATGTTTCTTACTTGTTGATTTCCTAAATACATCAGAGGGTAATGTATATATGTCTTCATTGGCAGTGTCATCTGAAAATGTAGTAAACGAAATGTAACAAATTATTGTGTTGAAAACAAAATTTATTGTAATTAATTCTCACAAAACTATTCGATTTTTAAAAAATGTATTTTGTTTATTTTTGCATATAAACATTCGTTGTACATTTGTTTAAAAAAGACACTTTTACTATTTTATTGATCACAAATATTGTTAATATGAGAGTTCTTTTAACTGTTGATGATTTATATTAGGGTTATTCTTCAATAGTTCAAGAACAAGTATACGTTGTATCAATTTCAATTGATTTATTATACAAATACTTACAATATAACTCTAACTCTAACTCTATTCTCTATACAACTCAAACTTCTACAAATTTCTATTCGTGCTACAATCTCTAATTTCTCACTCCAAATTATAGCGTTACTTTCGCTCTTCGAACTCTAATTAACTACGTGCTCTAAGTTCTAACTAGCCGCTACTAAAATCAGGCCTTAATTACTTTTTGCACCACCAGTACCTTTTCACATGTTTCTGTTCCAACATATCTAGTAGACACTTTTATTTTATTATCTACCCGTATCTTATGAGCAAACATTAACATTAATTCTCACATCCAGACATTGACACATGCCCCTTTCGTATCTTCTGTATCTTCAATACTCACAAATACCAATAACTTAATAGTACCTGTAGTATACATGAAGCTTGAATATTTCCTAGATAAATAAGAAACATTTTTTTACTAATTTGATTTAATTACCAAAAATGTACACAATATGAAGTAAAATAATACCTAACATTTAAGAATAGTATTACAAAGTACAATTATTTAGACACATAACTCAATTTAAAATATTTTAAACACTAAAGGACAGAAGGTAAACAACCTTTCTTTAAACCATTTAAAGTAACAATATAAAATCACTCTTACTCATTTTTTAGTTGTCTGTACTTGTATGTGAAATGAAAATTATAATCTGCAGAAAAATCATTGCTATAAATTAACGTAAAGTTAACCTAAAAAGTATTAATAACTGAAAACTTTGTGTATTAAATATTTTCATGACTAACGAAACGAAATTTTTGTCATTCGTGTTTAAAACTCCATATATAATATCGTTATATATCACGAATCAGAAATGAGGAAAAATTAACTAGGAACACAATGACAAATCATGCACCATGATGAGGCTCCAACCATTATCGAAAAATTAAAAATAAAACAGAAATACACAACCACATTGCGAGATAATCGGGAAGAAGGCGATTTGAAGACACTGTTATTGAATGGGTCCAGAGGCTAGCTAGGGTGGGGGGAGGAGGGGGGAGAATTTGAAAATCACCCCAAGCCCCCACTTGAAAGGGGCCCCCAAATAAGTGTTTTTTACATTAAGAGCTTAATATTACGCAAAATGATGGCCCCCAAAACAGGTCAAGCCCCCGGGCCCCCAAACGATGAAAAATTCCTAGCTACGCCCCTGAATGGGTTACCAATGTTTGAAATATATTCTATCCTGGCTAAAGAGAGAGAAGAATGGAGAGACAGTCAACATAGCATGTTTAGTGTCTCAGCGATTTTTAAAAACTTAGGGACAGATGAAGATTAAGGTGTTAATAGACAAAAGAAGTGATGTTAGATTTTCATACTCTTATAAACTGCTTAAGTTTGAAATATTTTTTCTAAGTCATTATATAATTTCTTAATTAAATATTTTTTTCTTAACGAAAAGACCTTAAAATATATTTTCAAACAAATAATAAAACGTTTTACAGCGTCGTTTTCTTATGCGATATCAGTTTGTTGTTTGTTTTCTTTTTGCTGGAGGGGGGGAGGTTTGTGAAAATGATATTGTATTTTTTAAATTGGAGACCTAGATGTAATAATAAAATTCTTTGTGTTTGTACGTTATGGTATTTTCCTAACTATTTCCTATAACCTGGATCTCACTGTCATGCCGGAGATACTTTTTAACTTGGTGAAGAAATAAAGTGTATTGATAAAAATTGCACACTTCACTCATACATCATTAACACTTTCTTTAATAAAGAATTCGCTATGAAAAACAATGCACTTACATCGATTCCAGATCTCAAAAAAAAAACTTAAACTTGTGTGCTTAATTTTTCTGTATTGTCTCTAGATGTTCGAAATTAACGCCAATTTTTCAAAATCATCAAAATGAGGTCCTTTTTCTAAGATATTGTTACAGAAACTAATTCTCGAAATGACTATTAAACTATAAGTCACACTTAATTATAATATTCTCCACATTCGATTAAAAGCTAATTTAAATTGCGAAAGTAACAATATCCTACATTAATCAAATGATATTTTCGGTCAAGGTTGGGATGATCGAAAACAGCTTGAATATTTTGACTGGGAAGCTTATTTCAAAGACAGAAAGAGGTCTCAATAAGAAGTTTCCTTAAGTGTAGTAATTAAAATCGTTTATGAATCATTTTTTCCCCTAAACTTATAAAAAATTTACAATGATTAATTTAGTTAACATTTCATAAGTTCATATTTCATTTAATTATTTATACTTTTATCTTTATAAATATAAAAGTAGCCATTTTGGACCTTGCTTTGATGTTAAGGTTATCTCGTTCTTTGGTCTACGGTTAACTCGATGGCTTAGGTAGCGTGTGAACGAAAATTTGAAAATCCAGCCGGGCTTCCACCTGAGGGGGGCCCAAATAAATATCCTCATTTTATTTTACATTAAATATTAAATATGAATAAATTCCTTGTAATCTTGAGTCAAATATATTAGTAAGCATTAAACACGGTACACATGCCGCATGTTATAAAAGACATGGAACACATTTCAAAACAATTTTTAAAGTCTTGCCTAACCTTAAATCATTTATCTTCAACAGACGTATGCTAAAAAAAAAATTACTTACATTTATATCTCCTGATAACAAAACATGTAAGTGGAATTATGATAAGAGTACCGGTGATAGCAAGAGGCACAACTTGCACATAAATTGAGCTTTCTCCTGTCAAAAAAAAGAGTACTAGAGATAATAGAAATTAGAAACTTGAGTAGCGTATTCAAATAATATTGAAATATCCGGTGGCCGAGCCTTGCTCGGTTAAATAAATGCCCTGCCCAGCCTGACTGTCGGACAATAAGAAGTTCATACCGGCTTTTGCCATCCATCCATCCCAGTGGTGCTACAGCCCGAGGTCTGCTTTTAGTTTTACACATCCCTTCATTCATATCTCTAAACGCGTTCTTGTTTGCAAAGAAATATTTAGTGACGTAAGCAGCGTTTTTCCCGTTTACGTCATGGAAAAATTTCATTCATAAATTTTTCAAGCCAAAATTAATTTTTTTCGAAAAAACGGCTCTAACGATTTTCTTTAAAATTTCAACGTATATTAGTGAGAAAAAAATTCTGAACTCATTGGCCACATCGGGAAAACTCGAGTTCGACAGTTATTTATATATATAAAATGTCTCGTTGTAAAATTAATTTTGGCTTGAATAATTTATGAATGAAAGTTTTCCATGACGTAAACGGGAAAAACGCTGC
>JADKLZ010071522.1:1208610-1219760 GCA_021533235.1 Biomphalaria straminea | reverse complement strand
GGCGTAGAAATAGTGGGGGATGATGTAGGAGGGAATTTGAATGTTTTTTACATTAAATCTTTAATATTATGCACAATGCAGGAGCCCCTAAAGCTTCTCTCCGGGTACCCAAAAGATGGCAAATTCCAAGCTACGTCCCTGACTACTTGGACAGCTGAAAAGTCTATTGGTAACGAATTATTAAATTAACATGCAAGTTGGTTTCATATCTTTCAAAACGCATTCGTAATAAAAATTTCAATGAAGGGCTATTTTGTGGCAAAATATATACTATGTTGCGTAATATATATATCAAACCCGTTCGATAAACTGTTACATTATTGTTTACTCATATGGTCAAAAGCCAGCTGTCAGCATGTTCTAAAAGTATGTAGACGTAAAATGTGAATTGTAGAAAGCATTACTAGTTGTGTACTTAATACACAAGAAGGATTGCAGAGGCTTGTGAATGCTCTGGAAGATGTTTGTCAAGAGTTTAGCCTTACAATAAGCCTCTCCAAGACCGAAATCCTGGCACAAGATGTCGCAAAATTACCAGCAATACAAATTAGAAATCACACACTTAAAGTGTTGTAGGAATTCATCTACTTGGGAACAATAATAAACAGCAACCTAGACTTAGAAACTGAGCTTATAAAAAAAAAAGAACAGCTGGACAGGCTTCTGCAGCAATGGCAAAACTCTCTAAGTTTGTGTGGGAAAATAACAAATTGACTACGGCAACCAAAATCCTATTCTAAAATGCTTGTATTCTGAGCACACTAAGGCAGTGAGAGCTGGGCAACTTACATGCGTCAAGCATACATATTAAATAGCTTCCACTTCCACTGCTTGCGACGCATAATGTGCATCTCCTGTAGGGATCATGTCTCCGCCAGTACGATTTGAAACGGACGAATACACACAGAGAAGACTTACACAGCGAAGACTACTCTGGCTTGGTCATGTCACTCGCATGACAGATGGAAGAATCCCCAAAGACACCCTGTAAGCTGAGCTTGCAGAGGTAGTCAGACCCAAGGGCGGCCCAAGACTAACCTACTGAGATGTCTGAAAACAATACACGAGAATCAAAGAATGTGGGAGGAGATAGCCCAAGGCCGAACAACAATGGGACGGACTGTACGTGCTGGTACGAACTTCGCCGAAAATGAAATAAACGATGAGACAATAGAAAGAAGAAGAAACCCGCCTAGTCAGCTAGCCGTAGGACATGCATAAACTGTGACAAATTCTGCCTCTCCAGAATTTTCTTTATAAGTCAGTTCAGATTCTACCCTGTCTCAACCAATGCCTGTGACTCATCTGGGCGTATCCAATGTCTTCCGAGACAGAAGGATCCATATAAATTTTTTAAAAGTGAATGAAACATTCACCATGTTGCTAATTCAATCCATTAGATCAGTAATACCCAAAGTATGCCACCAGACCGCGAGTCATATCTGGCTAGTTTACTTTATTTTTTACTTAATGCAATAAATAAACTTTTTATTATTTTTTTCCTGTTTTGATTCGTATTTTGACAGGTATTTTCTTTTTCCCAACACTAGAACTCAGAGGCGCGCTAAGGATCCAGAAATTCAAAATCCCAGTCTACACTAATATTTTAATCCAGTATCCTCGGTTCAGAAGCCAAACGCTTTACCTCTCAGACATTACACCTTCAATGTATTAAAATAAAAAGTACGAAGCTGGGAATTTGTTTTTGTTAAATAAAAAATATTAGATATATAGATATATATAGATGCTTACCATTATTATTATCGTCAACTGAAGTATTCAATAGAGATGTGTTTGCTAAAATTATATTATTTTTGTTAAACCATCTGTATGTCACATCAGAAGAATTTAATTCCTTTGATGTACATAAACACTGTAAAAATGTCCCATTCTCTACTGCTGTTGAACAGTTTTTAAAATCAATAGACAATGTTGGTTTTTCTGCAACATCAAGTTGAAAAAGATTAACAAAAACAATCAACTGTAAACACAAAAACATAATGAACAAATACAAAATAAAAATATTATATGCATGTATTTATGTTGGTAAGAGCGAAATTATCGTATTGTATAAAGGAGATGTTTTAAAATATTTTGTTTGTTGTTTTTATTTTTACATAAAACAATAGTCAGAAGCTGAGAATAAAATAAATGCTAAGAACTCAAAAACCCATTTAAGACCTGGCGATATACTATGTGAGCTTATGCTCGACGTTTAATGGGGTTATCATGTGGCCAGCACAATGACCAAACGCCTTTACTACTCCAACGAATGTCTGGTACACACAGTGGCGTATCTAGAAATTGGTGCGTGCCGCACTGGGCATCAAGTGGTGTGATGCATCAAACTGAGGATACACTTTCTTAGTAAAACTACAAAATGTTATTACGTAAACAAACGAAACACATTTTACTTGTTTTGATAATATGTTATGTACTATATTAATTCTTAATAAGACCAGCTTGCATCAAATTTGACCAAATCTCTTTTACACTTTTTTTAAAGCTCTAAATTAGTCTACAACTCTACATGATGTTACCTCATTGTTCAATGCACTGGTTATGGAAAAGTTTATAATGGTGTTTTTCTTTTCTTTTTAATTACTAATTAGTGGTCCTAATGGTCCAATCTCTTTTGGGGGAACTGTGGGAGAAGAGGGGTATCTGAAAGTTGGTTGGCAACCGTTCAACTCTGCTAGAGTCGGGATTCAAATTCAAGTCCTAATGTAACCTGGCCAAGCCGTAGCCAAGGGGTTTTTGCCTCTCAGTCATACATCACTTGCTTGGAGGGAACTTAAAGTTTGTCTGCGACAAGGCAACATTAATGACAGCAAGACTTAAGATTTCAATAAGCAAGAGGAAACAATGTGTAGAGATTATCTGTAGAGAACCTTGGACATCATGCGTTTTCTCTTCAAGCAGAATCTGGCACTATGTGGGCATCGCGAACGAGTTGAGGAAGAATTAGCAGTACAAAGTCAAAAAAATATCCTGGATCAATTACGATCCCTCATGAGGGACCAAATACATACATGTCCCAACAAAAAAAATGCATTTTAATATAAGTGCTCTTGAAAAACAATATGCAGAAAGTTTAAAAAGGAAATATTTCTCGATAATTTTCCACAGTACAATGAACATATAAAATCATGCAGAGCCTCAAAGACGTATTCTCGACACAAAAAAAAATTGGCAGGTGAAGAAAACATGAAGATAGATTTTCTATCACCATAAGAGAAAGATCTACTGATGGAAATACCTACCTTGGACCGTATTGTTCATGAAATAAAAAACCCATAAGAACAAGGAATTGGTAAATAGGAATGTTAGTCGCATTTATTTAATATTCAGATGGAAATCAATCTCGATTGGTCTCCCAGCGACATAGACAAAAACGAACTTCCAAAACAAGAATCTATTGTGCTTCAGAGTTTTATATATATAAAAAGAGTATTGCCATCTTGATTTGCATATTTTCTTTACTAACTTGGCAAGTGTTTAAAACAAACGAATGTTTTCAAAGCCTACTTTGATGAAGAAATACTTAATATAAAAAATGATGAATTGACCACACTTTCATTTGGAAATTTTGTCTAGTAGAGGGCATCATGAGAGTCTCAAATACTTTAGCTACGCTACTGAGTACCCGATAAAGTTCACAATAGAATTAGAATACTCCCGTTAATCACCGCGCTCCAAAATCAATCTTAGTCGTTAAAAAAACGAGGTAACATAAAATAACTCTCAATTCTCATGTTAAAAAAAAAATGAAAATGGGCATCAATTCTTATTACATAAGATACGATAAGATATTAGATAAACTTAAGCTCTTTCTCAATTATTTTTTTTTTACAAGTTTATGCATTTTAAAGTTTATTTCTTACAAGCCTTTGTATCTTTTTTAGTCGACTTGACGAATATAGTACATTGAATTTTCTGTCATAAAAACAAAGATTTTAAAACTTGAACAAGCTTTTTCAAACCTACCAATAGTGACATTTACCGATTTAGTTATTCCATAGATTAAATCTTTTATCTGTCCAGAAATATTTGGGAATATACTGACTTCTACTGTGTATGTTCCTGTATCGTTCAATGAGATATCTTTGTACAACACACATGTCGATTTAAAATAGGTTAACCTATTTACTGTGGTAATCGTACTAGAATAGTTGGAGCAATTCTCTGTTATAGTTGAAGATTTCTGTGAAATAAAATATTATGATGCAAATTAGAGAAATATGAAATGATCTTGCTAACAGTTGTTTTTTTTTCTTCGTCGCAATAATTTTGAATAGACCTCATTTACTAATTATAAAAAAAAACAACATTTAGTCAGGTGATAATATTGATAAAACAACGAAAAAAAAACTGTCACTTGATAGCCATTGTGTATTAAAAATTATATCGTAATTTGTATCGAAGAGATGGAGAATCACATGGCTAAATGTTGCATTTTTTACAATTTGTGAATGAGGTCCATTCTGTTTATTATTTCTTTTTATGCTTATGATTTTAATACTCTTAATTTGGTCGAAATAACATCTGATTTCGTTATATGTATTTTGAATGATTTTGTTATATTAATTTTTACTTATAAAAACCCATCATGCTATGGAATGTAATTTTCTAAAAAAACATTGTTTATAAATGTCTTAATTGTGTACGATTTCCATTTATAAAAATGTCAAGAGCTAGTTGATATTAAATGCCATGCTTGATTAATGCTAGCTAAAAATAAATTGCAAGTATTTTTCATTTCGCTGTTTAACTTTTGTTTCATTATTGAATTCAAATATTATTTTTTTTTGTATGGTAATGAACAGGTAAAATTTGCATATAAAATAGGTTGCATTAATAATAATAATAAATATTATCAAAGTTTTAAAATAATCAGCATACATTTACCTCATTATGACTAACATTAAAAACACATTTGGCTTCTGGAAAAATTCGAGTTGTCTCACAAGACACGAAAAGATCCAGTTTAGATAATGATATACAGTTAACGTTCTGTGCTTTAGCTAAATAAAAAAAACAAACATAAGCATATTTTTTTTTCGTTTTATTCATTAAAAGTTATATAATTTCTACATCAAGTAAGTGTCTAATAAAATTTGTTTGGCCTTATATCATTTCAACCGATAGAAGACACAGCAATAATGTGCTTTTGTTACTTTTACAAAGCATATGTCAACTCTGTGTGTCTGGCAAAAAAAAGTTTGTACAGGTTATTTTTCTCACACTCAAACTAGGAGTAAGCGTAAATTGTGCGCAAATATATCTTTCACCTGAGGAAATAAGAATTAATTTAAAAAAAAAATATTTAATTTAATTAATTTATTAATTGATTATAGGAATTAATGATAATGAGTTATTTTGTTTGGTATCTTGGACAAGGGAAAGAAATCAGTTGAATTTGTTCCCTTGAGGACTCTTGAAATTTTAGTGAATACATTTTTATGCATTTTAAAAACGATCATGTAAACATTCACAAGATATGTCCTACTTCCCTCCCGCTTTACCAACTGGTCCAGGCAAGTGATAGGATCATAGCGAATTCAGAAAGCTAAAAGCTCAACAAAAACCATTGGTAACAAGAAAATCATACAAACCACTTCAATAAAACATAGCTTATTCTATGCGAACATATATCAATTAGTTTGGATCAGTCATATTATTTAATATGTAGTAGATCTAGACCATCCATAATAAAAGTATTTTTTAAAACTAAATTAAAAAAACGGAGCGACCTTGATTGAAATTTTACCGCCACCGACTTCTCAGCCCAACGCGGTAACCATTCTGCTAGCAAAGATTCTATGAACATAAAAGATTTTTATAGTTTCAAGAAAGAGCGATTGAAGAATAAAATGAAAGAACACATGGTCGTACCTCAACCACACCTTAGCCTTTGATGATAGGTTATCAGCAAATGGTTTTGCTTGCCCTGGATGTGGCAAAATATGTAGGTCACAGCTGGGACTGCACAGCCAGGGGGAAACACTGTATTCCTCACTAATCTTCGGACTCGAAGACAAGCCTATTATTATTATCAGCACATTGTCATAATTATTATAATCCCAATTCTATCTCTCAAATGATTTTCATTACTTCCAAAAAAAGTTGGCCTTTGATCATACGTCATGCGCAGGATATTATAATATTACATCCTCCACATCCAATAGAAGCGCTATAGCAAATTACACACCCAGATTTACAATATATTCTCATCAAGAACACAAAGTGGGAGAGGAAACACGATAAACGCATTAGTAACATGTCAAACAATAATAAAAAAGTATTCTACATAATCATATTTACATATTAGATGAAATGGGGGTTTATCGTCAAGGCCTAACTAGCACAAATAAAAAATTAATAACAATGAAAAAGAAAAATATTTAATTTGGGATGAAATAACCGAGGGATGAAATGACCGGGGATGACGTGACGGGGCTAAAGTGACCGGGGATGAAATGACCAGGGATGGTAAAGTTATTGACAAAAAAAAAAAAAAAAAACTACATTTGGGCAGCTGTTTGAGACATTTAGCCATAAAAGAGCTAAAAGTTTATAGAATAAAAAATCACCCATTGGGTCAGGATTTTGTGTATTTACCATCATAAAAGACATACAAGACACTGATAGCAAAGACAAGCAGACACATAATTTATTATGTTCCCCTGTATATTTTTTTATTGTTATAATGTTGTGTTTGGTGTAATGAACACATTGTAAGACAATAAAGATTATTATTATTATTATTTATTCCTAGTTTTATTTCAGTATTGCACTCATGTCTAGCACTTTTCTGATAGTTTTTCATATCATGACCCTTGTCCAATTGTATTTTTTGTTACTCTCTAGAATTAAAAAGATATATAAAGTAATATTGCAAAAAATTTCTATTTAATTAAATTGTCGTTTGTAATACGCTATTTGTTTTTGAGTTAGTTCTTCTAGCCGTCACGATTAGATCTCATGAGCTAGAAAAAAATGTTGAAAATTAGATAATATACTTTTAATGTAATCAAATTCTTCAGGCAAAGTTCATAACATCTGTAACAATGTACTACTAATAATTTTAATAATAAAATAATTGCTACTTCATTCTTACTAAATTATAATACTTTAAAGTAAGAGATTCTTAGTTTACAGTATTTTAGTAACCATTGCTTTTGAAAAACAAAACTCACCAAAATATGAAAAATTGCAAAATTTTGAGTAACCACGTATAAGTTTAATTTTCCAATGACCCTTGTTATCCTGTGTGGATTGTCTTGTAGCATTTTGAACCTCTACTGATATTTCACTGAATGTAGTATTTATCTTGCTGAATGTTGCATTTGACTTTGATGAGATTGGTTTACATTTATCTGAATGTACGTTACATTGGCTTGCTTGGATGTTATCCAAAGATATCTCCATTTCTGACCAAGTATAGTCATTTTTAATATATATTTTTACTGTAGCAACATTTCCTTCCTCCGTGGTCGGGCAAATAATGGAATCCATTGAAACTGCGAAAAATGTAGCAACATTAATAAATTGTATGTCACGTCTACTTTAAGTGAATTATTTAATTTAAATAAGCTTGAAATATTAGTTAGTTTCTGATATAAAACACTACTTTTCTGTATGTTCCCTTAATTCTTTAAATATTTTTTTGAATTTCTCAAACATCTCTTTTTCGATGATAGTTATTCACAGATATTAAACGAATGTTTTTCACCTAGACTTACTAACAAGTTCCCGGTCATTTCATCCCCGGTCATTTAATCCCCCAGTCATTTCAATAAACGGTTAGTTCATCCTTTTATCATTTCATCCTTTGTTATTTTCATCATGTGATCATTTTATCTAACAAATCGTAAATATGGAAATAATGAAATGAGCAATATTTAATATATTCATTTTTTTTTAAATAACTAAAAGTGTAACAAATTAGATGATAATTAAATTAAAATTAATAAAATTAAATTAAAAAATAACATGTATAAATATATAGGTAATATACAAAAAATGTTTTTGTGTTCATCTACATTAATTCTACATCAATAGTGATAGGTTGGCTTTCGTTTGTAAGTACAGAAGGCGGTCACCATTTCATATCGCAGAACAAGTTTTTAATTCTAATTTCCAACTTAGAATGTTTTAAAAAAATTGAAGCAAAACTTCAATGAGCGACATGCTATCCTGAGGATGGGTGAAGTAAGCCTTTATCAGAACAAATAAAACTTAATTTTAAGGCTGAAAAATAACGCGCCTATTTTTAAGAAAGAGCGATTGAAAAATAAAATAAAGTAAAAGATGGTATTTAGGAGTTATCATTCATGATCATACGTAATCTAATCGTTCTCATCTCTTAAAAGATTTCCACTACTTTCATCACAATTTGGCCTTTGACTATTACATCATGTGCAAAATAATATTATAATATTCCATCCCCTACATCCAATAGAAGCGATATATCTAAGTACACACCCATTTTTACAATATATAATGAGATTTCTCATCAAGAATGCAAAGTGGAAGAGGAAACATTATAAACGCAATAGTAACATGTCACAAAAATATCAAAAGCATTCTACATAATCATTTTCGTATATTAGATGAACTGAGGGCTTAAAGTCAAAGCCTTATCAGCACAATTTAACAATGAATAACAATGAAAATAAGAAAAATATTTTAATTGAGGATAAAATGACCGGGGATGAAATAACCGGGGAAAGAAATGACCAGGGGATGAAATGACCGGGAATGAAGTGACAGGGGATGAAGTGACCACGGATGAAATGACCGGTCAGATAACATACTTTTCTTCAACTACTGTCAAGTACCAATTAGAGCTGGGTGGACTTACTGGCCTCGGCGTTCCAGAACCATCTAATCGTGGCGCCTCGTGAACACCCTGCTTTCTTAAATATGTGTGTAATCGTTAAATTGCAACTGACCCCCTTGATGACCTGCTAACCACTGTAAACAAAAAACGTAACTTGAACTTTAACTCTATGGCCACCTCACAAGGTCCTTAAACCTCACAAAGAGGTACCAAGAAAAAGAAGAAGAGGCAGACAATGAAAGTGATGGGAAGACAACATGAAAGAATGGACAAATCAGTCATTGAATACATTTCTATTCAAGTCAAGATCTTGTGTGGTGCCCCAACGATTACACAGTTTAAGGCATATGTGAAGGTGATAAAACCTATATTTTTACGTCATGATAATCACTTTGGAATAATTTTTGTCTAGAAATTACCTTTTTCCTGCCCCAAAAAATGTATTGACTTTAACAATGGATAACTATATATTTTGGAAGCATGCTCGTGAGGATAATTACGCTTGAATTAGGCTCGAGGTTCCACACCACACTCTTGAAGTGTCTAAAAGTAGCAAGGTAAACCTTCTCCCAGATACCCACTTCCCCAACTGGTCCACAAATGAGATTGGACCATAGCACTCTGAGCATGTTATAAGCGTAATTGTATGAGCATAAAAACCATAATTATTATAATTATTATTATGTTTGGCATATACTTTAAAAAAATGTTTTACTTACCGCAATAGTATCGAAGAGACATAAACAGACACCAAGCCAGAAAAAAAGTTTGGTAGATAAGGACAATCATTGCAATCTTGTTAGACGCTAACATTTGTTAATACATCAAACATTATACACGTGGCAAATGATTTTGAAGAATGGAGAAAAGAAAGTATCATTTCAAATATGCTTCTTTTTGCATAAAGTAGAAAATTTAAACTTTCCTTGTAAAAATTAAAAAAAAAACTCTGTCCCTATGAATGAATTAAAACAATTCAGGATGTAACTGTGTCGCTTTAAGAAAATTTAAACTGACAAAACTAAATTCTGTGAAAAAAAAAAACACTAGAAAGTGCGGAAGCTCATTGAAACTATGAGCAGACAAGGAATAGTTCAAAACCAGTAAATATATAAAATGTTTGTTGAACTAAATATAGCAAACGCAGATGAAGTAGTCAATAATGATACAAGGTAAAATTTTAAATAACTAACAAACGTCGAAGATTGTGCAAAGATTTTCTTAAGTATTCCAATTCTCTTGTTTAAATGAATCGGACAGAATAATTTGCTGAATGATGTCTGTATGTAAATTTTACTGTTGTCTTACGTGTGTAAAATGTTAAAACTCAAAACTTTCTTTTAGCTGAATTCCGATTGTAACATCGCGTTTATCCATTACCGTTAATAATGAGGGCATCAAAATGTCGCTACATATAATACATTCCGCATAATATAATGCATACTGTAATTATTCATTGTATGCTAATATTCAAACATCAAATATAAGTTCTTTTTTTTTTTAACTTTGTACCTTTTTTGACTACCGAATAGGCGGAACATGGAAATGTAAAGATCGGTGAGTTTCTTTTTTTATGTTGCTTTTATACTAATCTAGATCTCTGATCTTTTTATTACCCTCCTCTAGCTATGCAGCCTGAATATTTGTCACTTTCTGATTTTAAGAAAAATTGATGGATCTCATTCTTGGTGATGACTAAACTAGTTAAAACGCTTTAAAAGCATTTTTGTTTTGTTTTTTAATTTGATATCATTCACTTTCTTGAAGTCTTCATTTCAATAGTAATTTTATTTCCTCCATCATAATAATATAACTTAATAAAAGCGCTGATGAAGCACATGATAAGAAAATCAAGGCAACTGATACAAGCTCTAGCTGGAATAACTTGCCCAATGTGCAAGCAATCATTTCATGGTCTAATTGGGTTAGCCTTTTAAGCCATACGAGAAGACACAAAAATGCAGTACAAAACATTGTCCACCTTGTAATCATTGTGCCAAGAAGGTCGAACTATATTTTATCTAAATGGGTTAGAGTGATGATTGGAATACAATTCATGTTGTTTGTCTGAACCATTTCCTTCTTCAAGATTACAAGAAGTTATTTTCACGCCGTAAATTTTTGTGAAAGCTTAGAAAAGCTACTGAAAAGTTCTTGTTCTCTAGACTTTTCTCGAAAACCCGAATGGAATGTTAAATATCAGCTCTTCTGGTAAGGTCCTATCTGAATGTTATTTTATGCCTCTTTCGACACTGATTACAATTTTATGTATTTTATCGTAAATAACCACAAAACAAAACAAAAA
>JADKLZ010071522.1:1176451-1190695 GCA_021533235.1 Biomphalaria straminea | reverse complement strand
ATATTTTAGTAGATCTAGATCTAGATATCTAATATATAAAGCAAACGTTAAGTTTATGTATGTGTGTATAATATGTCCTGCATAGAAATAAAAATTCTTTGACCAAGCTTGATAAAACTTAGCATAAAACTTCCTTATAAATCATGTCAGAGACCTTAGTGTATGTTTAATGTTCCTCCCACAACTGGGAAGCCATAAAAATAAGAAAAATAGCTAAATTTATCTTAATCAATAAACAAAACTTTTTAATAAATCAACTTTTATTTTTGAGGTGAAAGAAAAAAAAATTGAGAGGAACATTCGCCAAGTTTGTCATTGCTCTAAATCCAATCCACTAGATTAGTAATATTATCTTAACTAAGGCCTGCTGTCTGCGTGTAATCTCCAGTTTGTATATATTATATCATATGAATGTGATATTAATATATAATACCAGTAAAAACTGCTTCCACGTAACTATATATATTTAAGCAAATTTAAGCTTATTTTGAGACAAATTCTTCCATGGCACACGAGAAACACTTCACCTATCTTTGTGCCTGCTGGTTGGGGTCATGCTTAAACTGTGGAGATTCAAGGAATAATGATTTTTCTAAAATTATTAAAAGTAAAATCCTTGCTCCTACAGGAATTTAATGTTAAACTACAAATCTTCATAAATGACTAACATTTGTAAAGCTTTGTAGTTTAACATACCCATACCACTTAAACTTACTTTAAGAAAATGATCTATTATTGTTAATTGAATATATATTTTTTATAAATATACTTTTAAAATTATTTATTCTTGTACTATTTTAGCTCCTTGTGACTTAACTTTAGAAAAAACAAGAACAAAGCAATCATGTATAATAAATGGCACAAAACAAAAGTCAAATAAGTTCTGTGCTAGTTTCTACTACCTTTGATATATCAATATCTCAGACACAATGTAGGTAATTAGGTAAGTTAAGTAACTTCATTTATACTTCTTATATTTAAAAATAGATTTGTACATTTAATACATTTTAGAAAATTTTCTCTTTTCTCTCTGCCAGTTGGACTGTTTTATAAATAAAGATGATTATGATCACTTTTCATCCTGAACTAATCTACACTTATAAATTCAGTATTGTCATTATGTTTGCATCAGTCATATCCTGTCAGTGTTTAAATAAAGGTAAGTATTATTTTTTATTTTTTTTTTATTAATAGTTCAATGTTGTTGTTTCTTTTTTTGCTTATAAATTATAAATCTCATTTTAACCCAATAGTGCCTATTTCTAGTTTGGAAAAAAAAGTTGTTGGCAAATCTAAAAGAGATTACTAAAAAAAAACCTTAAAAATTAATAAACAATTGAAACAAAAAAGAAATATAGGTCTAGTAAAAAAAATATATATTTAATTTTCCTTGAAGGCCTTATACACTGTATTGGCAATTTTAAATATAAGTATTGTTTTCACATAAAAAAGGTTGCCATTCTCTTGTTCTTATTGAGGTAGAACATGATGAGCTCCTTTTTATGAAAGTTTGACAACTTGCTATTATCAGATCTAAAGGCATTATGTTAATGCTGTATAAACAACTTGTAGTATCACAATATGTGCTCTTGGTTTAAAATGTGTAAAAACCACAGTATAAATTCATTACATTCATACAAATATCCTATATTATCCAGTTAACAGCATATTTAATTGTATAATTCTACACTCTTCACCTTGAAGTTAGTCCAACAAGAGTCAGCCATGTTTCAACTTATGATTCTTGCATGAAAGTGCTACAAGACTGTCCTGCTTATTTCACATTAATAATTTTACTACCACTATTCTATATGTGAAATCACAATATTTAATATTGAAATAACATCAAAAGGGGCAACAGGTATCAGAGACCATAATACAAACATAGCTGGCCTTGGAAAACTGTATTTTCTCTTTTAAAAAATCGGAAGCTGAGGAAATCCAGAAAAATTCTGACATCAACATCTGAAAATATTTCACAATAGAATGAATGTTGAGTAAGACCCACAATCCATTACCATACCATGGATCCTTTCCTATCTTATATGCTAATGGAAGCAATCATAAGTATAAGGTAAACATACTCTATAATTGGTCTGAAAAGTTATATTTTCAACTGCCCAAGTTTCAAGTACTAAGAATTAGCTCATCCATCATGTAGTGAAACAGTTATGGCAGTTATTTTTTGTGACTTAAGATTTAATGCTGCAAATACGCCAAACTAACTCATCTCTCATAGATAATAGTCTCAAATCAAATATTGGACTGCATGACAATGTTTTTTATAATTGCCATGAAATTGATTTCAGCACATTTAGTTAGTAAATTTTCTCTTTAACTTCTTCTGAGTTTTGAAAATGCATATGTCTATGAAGACTATTCATTCAAACTGTCATATTGACAACAATGTGCAGTGAATGTGTTCTATAATATATTAAAATATGTAGCTGAAATATTAGGTTTTTTTTTGTTTTTTTTTTTAATATATGTCTATAACAGAAATTCAACATAACTAATATAAATTAACATCATTAACAAGATAACAAGGAGAGTTACCATCTCTTGAAGAGTTTTTCCAAGAAAGATGCCTTTCCAAATCACTCACTATTCTTAAAGACAACCTGCGCCCATTAAACAACTGTTACATAAGATCTGAACGAAGTGGTCATCTCCTTTCCATTAAGACTAAAACTAAAAAGATTTAAAAACTTCTTTGTCCCACTTTCGGTCAGAGTGTTTTGAGGTCCGCTGAGAAGTACATAGAAGTCAAATTCATAAAGCGCTGGTTGTGAATGTGTATTTGTGTTTGTATGTGAAATTGTGAATGTTGTTTAAATTTTTTCATCAGTATTGTTTTTGTACAGTAGTTACGCTGAAGTTGTCAATTGTAATCAAACTGAATTTCCATTAGATTGGATCAATAAAAATTATCTTATCTTATTTTATATTTCTTATACATTTTATTCAAGTCAATTAAAAAAGAGTCTCCTAATCACAATTCTTATTCTTTGTATTTCAAACTTGTAAAATTTGAATTTGTTTCAGATATCTGCACAACTTTGTTTGAGAATAATAACTCAGTTAATGACACACAATGTTCCGTTGGTTTTGTTCATGGTTTCGATACATACACAATCCAAGGAGAAGTTTCATTTGCAACAGAGACTTTAAAAAGTATTGGTCTTGAAAATGTCCAGAAAGACTTCTATGTAAGTATCATGAAGAAACATCTTTAACCTTCCATATTCTTTTTTGTCAATTTTGTACTTTACTATAGCAAAAGAAAGGCTGAGAGAAGAAGCAGGCTTATCTGCAGTAGAGGCAACTTACATACAACATGTTTACAGCTAGCTTTTTAAATTCATGATTTGACTTTATAGCTATCTTTGAGCTCATAGATAATGAGAAATGTGCTCATCTTTGACCACGAAGGAGTATAAATACTTGCTATATGGGGTATATTACTCAAAATAGGTTTTTGAGCACTTATAAAACTAAATGTTAGCACAGAAATTAAATAAATCAGCCTGTTCGTACAGGCTAATTCAAAACCACCCTCTATGAGGCACCATCCTTGGTATGTTAATGGAAAAGTATTATAAAACAATCTTATGACACCACTATCACTTTCTTCTAACATTCAACTAATGTCAGTATATATCAAATAACATCAAAGTGGAAATTTTCAAAATGCAGTCCAGACCATGCAACATGGCAGACTAACCATGGATCCTCTAGAAAAGCATTCTGTAATTTTTATTTTTTTTTATAACATTTTGTGACTATACTTATAGATCTAAACATGGAAAATAATTACAGTGCATGAGTTAGATCATGCAGTTAATTGCTTCATCTTAAATGGCTTTCCTAGAGTACACAGCATTTGTGTTTAAATTACTTTTAGAAGACTTTCCTTTTAGGAGTACATTTTTTTATTATTATTATTATGTCACAAAGCCTTTCATACTTTAATTTTTATTATTTTAATACTCTTCTTTGTAGTACTTCTAGACTTTAGTGACATACAATTTTAGGTATATTCATATTGATGTGCATATTGTCTCTTTTTTTCTTTTTTTTTTGAAATGGTGTAAATATTCACCTGAATAACTTATCCAAAGATGCACATTTTCCAAACATGACATGAAATCCAAAAAGAGGAAAGTGAAAACCAGGTTGTTCGCATGTAAAAAGACATTGTACTTTCTTAGATTACCTAAAACCTGTGTGCACCGGTTGGAGAGGCTTCATAAAACTGATTTCCGTGGAGAGGGCTTACAACTTTAGGTTACAAATGCCATGTTAGGATTGAATTCTAAGTATAATATTCAACAAGTTTACACTAGATGAGACACTATATGACCATCTATATTCAATCTATTATGCTTTTTGATTATATATTTGTCATCAGAGAAAATTAATTTTCAGTTAGTCTCCTACCTTGATTCTACAGCTAACATTAATATTTTGCTCTATCTTTTG
Source organism: Biomphalaria straminea (assembly GCA_021533235.1). Taxonomy (NCBI): domain Eukaryota; kingdom Metazoa; phylum Mollusca; class Gastropoda; family Planorbidae; genus Biomphalaria; species Biomphalaria straminea. The sequence continues at coordinate 1,186,213 of JADKLZ010071522.1, read as the reverse complement.
TATAAAATTCTACCTGGATATTAAATATAGTTCGTCCATCGTGGTTCGATGATGACCACTTTGTCATCCAGTGGGCTGAGGGCTTTGCACTGGGGTTTTGTGCCTCCTCATGAGCTGGTGAGACCTATGCGAGCCCGGAATGTTCGGCCGCACTCTGGGCAGGTAATTCCAGCTGGAGCTAGTGTCGTTTGCCTTGCTTTCCTTCTCTGGCGTTTTTCTTTCGCAAGCGTTGTTCTTTTTTCCTCAGCAACCTGTGCGCCGAATCTCACAGCGCGGCGCCATGATACTCTGTCATGTGCCTCTGTCTCCCAGGTGCCTGGGTCAATGTTGAACTCCTTTAGAGAAGCTTTGAGGGTGTCTTTGTAGCGCTTTTTTTGACCACCTTGCGAGCGCTTGCCTTCTCTTAATTGGCCATACATGAGACGTTTTGGGATGCGGTGGTCCTCCATCCTGCACACGTGTCCTGCCCATCGCAGCTGGGACTGCATCAGGATTGTGTGGATGCTTTTCAAACCAGCTCTTTGAAGGACTTCAGTATCTGGCATTCTGTCTTGCCATTTGACATTTAGTATTTTTCTTAGACATGTCATGTGAAAGTGATTTAGTTTCTTGGCATGTCTTTTGTATACTGTCCATGTTTCTGAGGCATAGAGCAATGTAGGTAGGATGACGGCTCGGTAGACCCCTAGCTTAGTGTTTGTGGTGATACCACGTCTGTTCCAAACATTGTTTGATAGTCTGCCATATGATGCACTGGCATTGGCGATGCGAAGGTTGATTTCGTTATCAATATTTCCATTTCTGGAGAGTGTGCTGCCAAGATATGTGAATTTGTCCACTGCATTTATATCGTTTCCATTTATAGTGATGCTTGGATCCGAGTAGGCTTTCCCAGGAGCAGGTAAATATAAGACTTCAGTCTTATTTGTGTTAATGGTAAGGCCAAAGTCTGAGCATGCTCTTGAGAAGTCACTGACGATGCTTTGTAGATCGTCTTCAGAGCAGGCATTTAGGGTGCAGTCGTCAGCAAATAGCAAGTCTCTGATTACTGCTGAATTTGTTTTTGATTTTGCTTTGAGCCGCCTCGGGTTGAATAGGCCACCATCAAATCTGTATGTTATATTTATTCCTTTGTTTTCTCTATCCGTGAATGCATCTGTCAGCATAGCGGAGAACATGATACTGAACAGTGTAGGTGCTAGGACACAGCCTTGTTTTACCCCGTTTGATACTTCGAAGGGCTCTGATGGTTCACCACTTTCTTGGACACGGGCCTTCATGCCATCGTGGAATAGTCTCTCCATGGTAATGAATTTTCGTGGACAGCCATACTTTGACATAATCTTCCAGAGACCTTCCCTGCTGACAGTGATATTAAATAACCAAATGCTGTCAGAAGTCAAAGCAAAATTTTTCGTTCCTTTAAAAGGATTGAGGGTTATTACAATGTGATAATCTGTAGATGTGGTGTGCCATTTTAAATTAAAGTAAAATCTGATTCAACAATTATTTTGTATATTTCCCTTTTGTTTGGATGTAAAATATAGTAGTTCAATTCTGAAGCTAAGATTATGTTCTAATACTTTTATATAAGCATAGTTATATTTTTTATTATCATTTTATTATTAGACAAAAGTTTTTAATGGAAAATCCTGTTCCAAAACAACACGAAGAGGTCAAAGTCTATCACAAGTTACATACAGATGATCATGCTTTCATTTTTTATATGATTACTATTTAATAATGCACAAGGTTTGTTCAATGTAGATATATGTTTTTGAGTATGTTTTGAACTAACAATAACAGATTTTGAAGACATTGTCAGAAAGTATGGAATGTAAATTTAAATTAGCATATAATAGAAAAGAATAAAACAGAAGTAGTCGGGTGAATAGCTTTTCTCTCGAGAAAGATATATTTTATACGATGGACATTTATTGAATATGATGGTATTTGTTGTTTGGGTTAACCTAGAGCAAATGAGAACTAAAGAGCCACTTTTAAAACTTATACTAAAAATGATATATTAACATTTTTACATTTTTTTTGACACAGACAGAAACTTAACAAAAGAACATTTCCATTTAAATAATATTTTGTTTTTCTTCTTTTCAGTACTGCCTAATTCCCTTTTTTGAGGGATGTCAGAATGACACAAGTCACATTTGTTACTGTTTGCATACAGAAATCTATGGTACATATGACTTAGTCTTCACTATCTTTTTACATCATGAAGACAGCAATGCTACAGTCAGAGCTGTGATGATTATTCAAGATGAGCCAGTGAGATATAGTAATGAAATTATTCTGCCTCAGGTTGCCAACATAGGTAAAGTATTGATAAATGCATTGTTTTTTATTTTTTTTAAATAGGCGGAACACTGTTTAAGGAGGTAAACTCTTTCACTCCAAACTAACAATACCAGCATTGATTTGACCCATTAAATTAAATTAATATTTGGTTTTATAAACTTTGATTTGTTTTATATATAGCTTATATAACATTTCCTGATTGCAGAGAAAAAAAAGTTATTGAAGTTTAATCAAAACAGGGTAGTGAAACAGAAATCAGCAAAATAAATAATTTCATCATAATGTGGAAAATAATTATGGAGGGAAAGAGTTAAGAATTTTCTACTGTGCTATATTAGAAATTAGTATATTAAATTATTATAATATTCTTTACAGTTGTTACCTAATATCACAAAATAGTCTTTTAATCTAAAGTCTACAATTTGTTTACATAATCTTGGAAATTCATATTTTTACAAATTTTGAAAATTTCTTATTGTGTCTTCATTGATCTGAAATGTTAATCTTAACTTCAGCTCTGCTGTCAGATGAAAGTAAATTACATTACTTCAACGATTGGAGACCATGATGACCTGATAACTATCAAAAAAAAAAAAAAAAGGCAAGCTAAAAATCTGTTGCCATATTACAAGATCTTTGGAGCTTGCAAAGACCTCTCTTCAGGGAACAGTACCAGGAAAAAGAAGAGGACAGCATAAAAGAATGCCATTGATAGAGGTTCTAACTAAAGCAAAAGACAGAGAGAAATGGTGAAAGATGGTTGATGAATATTGCATGGTGCCCTAATGGTCAGATTAAGGGATTGGTAAAGGTAAAAGACCAAGATGAACCTCCTTACTACAATCATCATCCAATGTGACATGTACAGTTGTGAGACATAACTTCTTCTATAAAGATTGAAGAGAGACCAAAAGTGACTAAGGAACAGTGACTGAGAATGATCCTAGGAATGAGATATCTAAATCAATAAGGAATCCCTTTCTCGCATGAGAAATTGTCCCCTGAGAGAAATGGGAATGATGTTAGGTAAGACGCAATACGTTTTACAAAGTCAGCCGTAACATTGAAGCTAAAAAGAGGAAAATGAAAACAAATCTGTCCACGTATAATATGGCATCACACCTTCTAAGTTCTAAAATCAGTGAGTGCCAGCTGGGAAGTAAGCAAGTCATAAATAATTAAAGATTTATTGGTTGGATGAAAGCATGGCCACAAGAAGTAGACACTACACATTTTTTCTTCATGTCCCTCTGAAACAAGTGAACAAGTCTAACATAAATACTAACTTCAATATCTTAACATCCTAGCCTGTTGCAGCTCAATAATTATTTTTTTTTTTTTTTTTTTGATTAAAAACATATATTGGCAAAGATAAGAAAGAAATTGGAGTGAAACAATGTATGCTTATTCTGAAACAATACAGACAAACATGTTCCATTAATGTTTTATAAGCACTATAAACAGTGTTCGTGGCTTGTAGCCATCCAAGGATGAAATACCATCGCCAATTGGGGTTATGTGGCTGTAGAAGTTTGTAAGAGAGTAGCGAGAGTAGAAATATCTTGAAAATACAGTGTATGACAAACAAGAAAACAACTAACTGGGAAAAGGGTGACAGAAAAATGTAAGAGTTACAGATCTTAGAAAGTGGAGATGGATTGGTCAAACGCTAAGAAAGGATGCCAACAGAGCTAGGCGGGGTAGCCGTTTCCGGGGCCGCAGGTTCAGGCCTCAGTCGACGCAGTTCCTTATTTTCATAGCATTTAATTCACTACTTTCTCTCTTTAAAAAATGTCCCCAGTGCTGCTATTCATTTATGTTCAATATTTGTATGTCTCTCATCTTGTTTCAGCACCTAGCTTCAACTCTATGTTTATATTCACAGCTTAATTGATAATACCCACTGAAGCTTCTATAAGTAATGTATTTATGTTGTCTACTTGTCATTATGAGAGATATGCAATTAGATAGAGTCATTGTTTGTCTAATGTATGCCTACCGGCTGTCTATGTCGGCTCTATTGAAGTTGTGGGTGAAGGGATGCTGCGAGGTTGGGGGGGGGCTGTGGCTTGCGACCTTTGACCACCGGGTTGGTATTTAATACGGGCAGAGTGTCTTTATACCAGAAGAGTGTTTTTTGGTCATTCGGATGGTCTAGAGATTAGCTTCGCTTAGTGCGTTATCGCTAGGTGGGGTTGCCGTTTCCGGGGTCACAGGTTCTGGCATCGGTCGACACAGTCCCTTATTTTCATAGCATTTAATTCACTACTTTCACTGTTAAATAAAACTTTGTCTCCCATGCTGCTTTTCATTTATGTTCAATATTTGTATATTTTTAAAAATACTACTAGTTTATAGTATAGTAATTTCAGTAAATTGTATACACTTAAACACATTTTTCTTCCTTATTTACAGAAATGGACAATGTTTCTTATGAACTGACTATTAATGATCAGCTTATCAACAACTTGAATTGCTCACTATGGTTAGAAGATCCAACAATTGAAGTATCTTACAATATAAGCTCAACACCTACACTTCCTGGTCATCTAAGTATTGATGATAACAATACTCTGACAGAAATGAAGAAAAGATCTGAAACATATACTTTCAAAAATTGGACTAACATGTTAAATTCAACAATTGTGTTTCTCTTCAATCTGTGTGGAAGAGTTCAGAAAAAAGTATTTTGTAACTATTACATTGGTATGTTGTCATTTTTTTTTAAAAGCTTTCTTTGAACTCTTTTAGTAAATATCTAAACAATTCTTTAACACTCTAAAGCTTAAAATTTTAATATAAAAATGACACTAATTTGTTACTACTTTTTTATAAATTAGTTCATGCCACTTATCAAGCCAATAGGCCAGATTAAAATTACTTATCAAGCTTGTGTAAAAGAAAGAAAACACAAATCTTCAATAAAGATGGACACAGCCGCTTTTAACACATTCCAACCACATCTCATGTATTTAAAAAACTTTCTGAATTGAATGTTCCACAATAACTATTTTAGAAAGCTATGGAAATTTAAAATTGATAAAACAATAATTAAACCATTTTATTTTAAACCACTGTTTAGAATTAGCAATTGCTAAAGAGCAGGCAAGTCAAAAACGGCATTTGGAGACCGCATGCTGCCTGTGACCACTTTGCATGCAGTCCGCTTGGCCACCTCAAAATTATTAAAATAATGGTTAAACTATTATGCTGGAAAATAAGAGATGACAAGCTACTTGAATAGAAAATAGTATTTGTTAAACTGAGCAACGAAAGTAAGTCTACAGTGAATTCAAGCTACATTTTGTCAAACTTAGTTGCAAGGCATAGCAAATCATTTAGTGAGGTGGTTTTATGAAGGAGTGTGTCTTTAAAGCTTTTGAAGTAAATTGTCCAGAAATGATGAAAACATTCAAAGGAACAAATTGAGTTCTGTTTAACACTTAACACAACAAGTGAGGATGTTTTGAGAAATAACAAGATGTGATATTGTAGTACAATTTAGATTCTGTAAAGCTAGCTAGTCAACAACTTATAAACGATGCCATAAAATGGTTTTGATGCAAAGCTACTTGCCATAATTAGAGAGACTGATGCCAATTTTAAATTGCTCATTTTCATTGCATCATTCACCAAGAAATATTCTGCGCTCAGCAATTCCAACATGTCCTAAGACAGGTTTTAGGTGCTCTCAATTTTATTCCTGCCTGTGGCTTAAATTCTCAACATGTCAGGAACTTAAATGATTAAATATGGCTTCAACATTGGGTAAAGATGCTTTCAAAGACCATTTTTGTGACTTTTGTTTCATACGAGTATGAAATTTCATGTTTGTATAGCCATTTTCATTAGCTTCTGAAAATGCTGCTGGTAATGTGCAACTAGAGCTGATAGAATAGCAGTCAGATTCTTTGTTGGGAGCAAATATATAGACATGGCTATGTCAAAAATTTACAGTTGTATGGAAATTTGCAGCCAGAATTCTAGCTATGTTTGCATGCACTGATCTTGTGAGCAATTATTTTCCATAATGATAGCTATAAAAATCATCACACCATTCATGATTATCTGATCAAAACAGCCTTCAATCAATATTAATAAACTAGTATCCCAGAAAAGAGGGCGCGATGGCTGAGCGGTAAAGCGCTTGGCTTCCGTACTGGAGGTACCAGGTTCGAATCCTGGTGAAGACTGGGATTTTTATTTCAGGATTTTCGGGCGCCCTTGAGTCCACCCAGCTCTAATGGGTACCTGACATTTGTTGGGGAAAAGTAAAGGCGGTTGGTCGTTGTGCTGGCCACATGACACCCTCGTTAACCGTGGGCCAAAGAATCACAAGCCGTTATGGCACCAGGGTCGTTTTGGCACGAGATATAATTTGATGATTATTTAATAAGCACATAGCTTTTATAACAATGTTTATTTCACTTGTCCATAATATTGTATGTACAGAATGAATTTTAACACCGTCCAGCAAATTTTTTTTTACATTCTGTCCCCTCCCCTTTAATTTTATGAGAGTCCTGCTAAGTGCACTGGGTGACATTTTTCGATTTCTTTCCAAAAGACATTAAAAAAAAAGAATCGACATTAGTTTAATATAAGATACTCTTAAAAAATATAGTTTTAGAAATTGGTTTAGGATTAGGGGTGATTTGGGTGACACATCTTCCTTTGACACAGATAAAGTAAAAAAAAATGAAGACAAAACCAGCACTGAGCACTGGTCGTTGGCGTCATGCGTCTGGTGATCATATCCTTCGGATTTGTCATTGAAAATATGTTTTTTTAGCAGATATAAAAAAATAGTTAATCAAATAACTTATATATAATGTACAAAAACTTCAAATGTTTTTTAAAAATGTATTATAAACAGATTTTTTCACTTTATTATACCAAGATAAACAAAGTATACATTCTACACCTTCCTACCATGAAAAAAATTCTTAATAACCATTTCTTGCATGCATACTGTGATCTATTGATTTGACAATAATTAAATAACAAACTTAAATACCAAAAATAATGTACAAAATATCTCTTGTTAAGTACATGAAAAATGCTTCTAAACACATACACTCATACAAAACATAGATATGTATCTTTTTTTTTTTTTTTTAAATAATGCAATGAACATAAACAATGTGACCAAAACATTTTCCACCAAAACGTCCCTGAGCCAAAATGACCTTTGCGCCAAAATGGCTGCACCAAAATGTCCTGCTTCATTTCAATGTGAGGAAAAATTTCTGAAATTTATTATCAGTTAAAAGTTAGGCAATCCATCACTGAGTACCAGCACCAATCTTTCTTACAAAAAAAAAAAAAAAAAAGCGCTGATCAGGACAAACATAATAATGGGTAATCATAGTAATTTTTAAACACCAAATTGTACTACAAATTTAGCTAACTAAGTGACAGGAATGCAATTAACCCTATATCGCGTAATGTAGCATATTTGATACAAACCCCAAAAAGTCAAATTAATTATTTATTTAGAACTCTTTTTGTAATAAAATTGGTGGTTTCCGTAACTTTTAGGCGAATTAAATCATAGGCAACTTCCGTTTCGCTTTTCTTTAACCAACATGGCATGGTTTTATGCATCAGAAGTGAATTAAATTGTGCTAATTTGGATTTCCTCTAGAGGTAAGATATATTACATCACCATTTAATATTATAACCTAAAAACACTATCAAAAAAATATCTTCATAATGTAATGATAATAAATAAATAATTAAGCTAAAAAAATTTACTGTTATTATCAACGTTATTATTTCTAAGGCATTAAACGGTATGTTGTAAATGTGCTACATAAAGAGCATAATTGTTCGATGGATCAGCTGTAATGGTCGATCTAGACATCTACAGATCTAGCTCTTTTTTATTGTACTATTGGCTGTCAAATAATTTAGAATAGTGTTTAATCACTTCATTGGACAGTTTAAATGTATAGTTCTAACAGTTTACATTCAGATTATCTGAATAGATCTAAAAAAAATTAAAAACAAATCATACATTTTCACTAGACTTAGACTAGACTCTAGATCCTCTGATCTTTTCAGTCTTTTGTCATTTTGGTTGTTTATAACAATGCCTTATAGATCTAATCACTATTTTACATTTTTAATTTTCAGATCTAAAGATTGTGTATAGGTTCTCTGAATCCAAATAAATCTTCTATAGAGGAATCCTGAGCGTGAGATGACGACGAGCTCTCAAGTAGCGTCAAAGATGCAGACATAAAAGATTACGAAGACCACTCAGGTAAAAATAAAATATTGAATAAAGAATATAGATGCATATACAACATATTTCTACATTTATGAATATTTTTAATAATTAATTAAATGAATATTCATTGAAATTTTTTAATTTTTTTTTTATTTTAGGTAACTTCAAATGAATCTTTTGCGGATGTAGATGAGCCATCAGGACCTACCTATGGATAGAAGATATCTTTGGGAGAGAGACCACCTTGACATAAAAACAAAAAACAAAATGCTGGCTGCCTGATCATGTTATGTGCTTCGGAGTGCCATTGCGATGGCGCAAGTTCGAACCATCCCATCAATATCCTCTGTCGACCTGCTGGAAGTTTGAGCTTGATGGAATAATAATTTCTGAAAAAACTTCAGAATTATGCTTATAAAAGAGATTTGCTTTACATAAACACTCAAAATCAACCAGGCCAGTAAGATCTTCTATTGATTATTTAAAGGGCTTTTAAAAATATTTTTATCATGCAGGCGGTTTCATCGGTGACGCTTGATCTACATCCCGCATGCCATATACCAGGCTTTAATGGGTTAGTATCTGGTCTCTCAAAACTCTTGCCTGTGCTGTATAATGAAGCCATGGATACACTCTGTTCATCAAATTCATTGTGGCCTGTGGTACACATTTTGGAAATTCATATTGCCCTTTGTCGCGACCGCCACTGAATACATACATTGATCAAGCCAGCATCAAAATAAAGTTTGGACATAACTGAAAATTATTAAAACTATGTAACTCTGGTGAGTACATTTGATGATCTGCATCCAGTATTATCCCTTGACTTAATTTATCAACAGAAATTTCAAACAATATCCAACACTTTGTAACAGCCGAGGCCAAGACTAATTACCACATTAATAGGAGATCTCATTTAAAGCTATACATTTGTGTGTATGTATTAAAATAGAGAATGATACTGTTATATTTTTTCCAAGAGATTTACTATTTCATTATTCTAAGTTTTGTGACTATAATTATTTGGTTTCTAAAAAAAATATTTTTTTATATAAATTGTAAAATAATATTTTTGAAATACTATTTTCATTAATTATTGGAATTATTATAATTATTTTTTTTAGTACATTACTTGCAACATTTAAATAATATTAAATCTACCATTAAATATATATATATATATATATATATATATATATATATATATATATATA
>JADKLZ010071522.1:1131705-1176051 GCA_021533235.1 Biomphalaria straminea | reverse complement strand
TAATGTTTTTATTGGTATGTAGCAGTTTTGCAACAATGAAAAATTTAACCACTTGTGCGCAATGTTACAAATTTGATACAAAGCTATAACTTCTAAAATACTTATTTTTTGTCGAAAAAAGTTGTACTATGTATCTTATAGACCCCATAGGATGACATTAATCGTAAAAAAAATTTTTTTGAACATCTATTTCAAAATGTTCGCAATAAAGGGTTAATTATTGTATTGTTTCTAATTTAAAAAAAACTAGTAGGCTGTTTAGCAACTGATTTTTGGCTGCTGCCCCTCAGGTCATATTAAGTTTTTATGTTGCTCATACACCCTTACTGAGTTTGACATGGCTGCTAAAAAGCAAGTCTGCAACATTTTCAAAAACACCAACCCAATAAGAAATGGTGGGCCTGATAGAATAAAAGGGCAAATCTTAAAAGAATGTGCAGAACAACTAGCTGAACCTTTCCTAGAGATTTTTTCCACGTTATTACTAAAACACGAGATACCATCTGTGTGGAAGTCTTCCATAATTGTACCTGTACCAAAGGTTTCCAAACCAAAGGAAATGAATGACTTTAGACCTGTTTCACTTACTTCTTTTGTGTCTGAATGTTCAGAAAAACTGAACAATCTTTGTAGTAAGTTGGACCCTTTACAATTTGCTTATCATAAAATGGCAAAGATGTAGACAAAGCAATTTTAAATATTTTTTATTATGTCTACAAATATTTGGACTTGCCTAACAATTATGTAAGATCATACTTATAGATACCATGATTGATTTGGGAAAATGATAATTTGTAATATTCAAATTTTCTTGTTATGTTACTCTATGGTAAAGGTAGGATGTAGTAATTAGTATTGTTATTAAATGGTACAAGGTTGGAGTGCTTGAAAAAAGGTTATTTTTTATGTTGCATAATATATATTATGGTTGAATGCTTCTTATATGTATATCTTTTGTTGTTGAGAACTTTAAGCTTTGTACCAAAATACTTTATTTTCATAGAAGGATGATGAAAAGATAAAAATTCAATTTCTTTTTCTTATTTTAATTTTAGAGATGAAGTCTACAAAAGTAAAAGATTATACAAGTCTACAGCTACCAATACTTACCATTGTTTTGGGAGTCCTTGCTTTACTTTCTGTTGGGTAATACATATTTTGACAATTTGAACAAAACCTTATACCTTTTGATAACCATCTTCAAATGATTACTGGGTATTCAGTGCTAATCACTTTGTAAATCTTGAGTGCTTGACACATAGTATTGTGATATCTGTTCAACGCTTTAAATCTTTCCTGGTGTATTCTGGGCTTGGGTTAAGCTGGCTGTAAGAGCTAATGAAATCCTGGTCTGCACAGAATTTTATCATCTGATTCACTGACAGTGAAATGTAGCTTAAGTTTCCATTGTTTGTGTTGTCTATTGCTATCACTAATACAACTTCTCAGGTTGAGTAGGCTTAGCAAGTATGATAACTATTTGCATTTCTTACAGTAATATTTTTAACAACTAACAAAGAAAATTTACTTTTAAGAAAATTAGCCAACTATCATGATTCTGATTAATGGTTAAAAAGCAAACCATGAATAATAGGAGTGAATTTTGTACCAAAGTACCATTTGGTATTAGGTCCAGACTTGTTTTAAAAAAAAATGTTTTTTTTTTAATTTTAAATCACAGTCATCTAAGATAAATGTTTGAACTTAAAAAACAGTTGTGTTTAACTAAAGCTTCCAAAGAGTTTTTTTTTGTTAGTCTAAATGCTGTTAAACTAGCCTATACCTTTTTTTTTTTATTATACCCTAAAAGATCTAGTATATTCATTTCACAATTTAAAAAATTTTAAGTACAATGATAAAGTGAATGAAATAATAAAAAAAAGTATAAAAATTATATTTACTTGTGTTTTCTTAGGTTTATATTCTACAGATATCAAAGGTAAGATTTAGTTTCACCAAAAATCATCTTTAAGTTACAACAAAAGAAATTATTTAAGTATTACAAAAGAAATCTCTAGCATAAGCTAATTATACTTTTTTTTTTTTTCTTTTTGGTTTCAATATTTATATTTTTTATTCTGAACTATTATTCCTTAAATTATGCCTGCATGATCATATTAGCTGCCTTCTACGCATTAGGACTTTAAATAACTTAAACTTGAGTTGGAGAATGAAACAATGGTGATGTGTGGGGCAGAAATAAAACAATGGAAATAGTAGGTAGTCTTGGATAGTCTAAACCAGTCATGTCAAACTGGGTGTTTGGGGGCCGCATGCGGCCCGCGACCACCTTGCATGCGGCCCCTCTGGCCACCTTAAAAAATTTAAAAAATAATGTTAAACTATTACGCTGGAAAACAAGAGATGACAAGCTATTTGAATTGAAAAAATAGTATTTTTAAACTGAACAACGAGGGTGAGTCTGCAGTGAAAGCAAGCTACATTTTGTCAAACTTCATTGTAAGCCATTGCAAAACATTTAACAAATGTGATCTTATGAAGGAGTGTGTTTTTAAAACCGAAGTAATTTGTAAGTAATTTGTCCTAAAAAGTTGAAAGCATTCAAAGAAATAGCGTTAACTAGTGACACTGTGGCAGATAGAATAAATGACATGTCAGTCATGTTGTGTGAACAATTAAAGAACAAAATATCTGATTTTGAATTATTTTCATTGGCTCTGAGTCAACTGATGTAAAGGGTGTAGCACATAAGGACCAGTGAGTGTGACAGGAATTTTGACATACACGAGAAACTACTTGAACTCTGTTCTATGCATACCACCACAACAAGCTAGGATGTTTTTGTGAAATAACAGAAAGTGATAATGCAGTACAATTTACCTTTGTAAAGCTAGATAGTCTAACAACGGATGGCGCACCAACCATGAAATGAAATGGTTTTTGATGCAAAGTTACTTGCAAAAATAAGAGAGACTGATAGTACTTTTAAATTTGCTCATTTTCAGTGCATCATTCACCAAGAAACATTCTGCGCAAAGCAATTACAGTTTCAACATGTCATAAGACCGGTTTCAGTCGCTTCTCAATTTTATTCGTGCCAGTGATTTTAATGCTCGCCAAATTTTAATGTTTCTGGATGACATTGAACATGAATTTGATTGTGTTCCCTACTACACAGAAGTCTGCTGGTTCTCATGACATATAATATTGAAGAGATTGTTTGCAATGCGTGAGGAAATCGTATTGTTTCTGAACATGAAAGGAGAACCTGTAGAACATTTCCAAACTGACGAATGTGTTTAGGATTTGGCATTAGCAGTTGATCTCACTGGTCACCAGCAAGACTAGAATTTGAAACTTCAAAGTAAAGACAAAATTGTCACAACTGGGTGTAATCAAGTGAAATATATTTTTAAGCAAAATTAGGACTGTGGATAAACCAAATATGAAGTGAAAATCTTGTTCACTTCTCAACGTGTCAGGAACTTAAAAGATTAAATACGGTTGCGAAATTTGGTGAATGGCTTTTATCTAGAATCGTTAGTAGATGCTTTTAATTACCAATTTCGCGACTTCGTTACATAAGAGCAAGAATTTTCATGTTTTGTATCTCCATTCTTATTTGATTCTGAAAATGCTGTTGGAAATGTGCAACTCGAGCTGATAGAATAGCTGTCAGATTCTTAGTTGAAATCGAAGTATATTGAAATAGCTGTGACAAAATAGTAGTTTTTTACCCTGAACGGTATGTTGAATTGCGGAAATTTGCAGCCATAATTCTAGCTATGTTTGCATGCACTGGTCTCTGTGAGCAGTTCTTTTCCATAATAAAAGCTATTAAAACACCTCACCGTTCGAGATTATCTGATCAAAATTTGCCATCTGTAATGAAAGCGTCAGTGGCAAACAAATTTCAACCTGACATTAATAAAATGGTATCCCAAAAAAGATGTCAAGCATCAGGACAAAGAAAATAATGCGTAACCATAGTAGTTTTTAATTAGAAAATAGTACTACAAATTTAGCTAAGGGACAGGTATGCCATTAATTATTGTATTCTATTGTATTGTTTCTAATTTACAAAAAAAACTAGTAGGCTGTTTTGCAACTGATTTTTTGCTGCGGCCCCTCAGGTCACAGTAAGTTGTTTATGCGGCCCATATACCTTAATGAGTTTGACATGCCTGGTCTAAACATTTAGAAATTCCTCTGCTTCTGTATCCTTAATTGGGGATCAACTCACATTTTTGTATTCAAACAAATACATTTTTTTATATTAAAGTCCGCCCAGCTCCAATGGGTGGCTGACATTAGTTGGGGAAAAGTAAAGATGGTTGGTCATTGTGCTGACCACATGACACCCTCGTAAACCGTAGGCCACAGAAACCTTTACATACTCTGCCCTATAGATCCCAATGTCTGAAAGGTGAACCTTTTTTTTTTCTGTATTGTAAAATAAGGCTACTTGATATACTTTACTATATAAATGGAGCATTAATGTTAAAATCTTGCTTAAGGGGTGACTACATACCAATGGCTTTATTGATGAGTTTAAAGTGTGATGGCATAAAAGAGGTGCCCCCAGTAAGTGCTATTAAAGATCAACCTTTTTAACACTTTGAAAGAATTACTAATTTTGGATCAGTGTTTGTGTGCATTTGAAAGGATGGGTAAAAAAAAAATGGAGATTGGTTAACCCTTTCTTTATTTTATAGAGGGTCAGAATTTTTTAAAGTGTCCTTTGCTTTGATGTTGTTTTTCTCTTCTGTGTCTTCTGAAATAAATTCCTCTTATTTATTAAACTAAATATGCACATATATATATATATATATATATGTATAAAACTTTTCTGCTTCTATTAACATTTGTTATAACTTTAAAAAGGAAATGGGATACTGAGGACTGTAGAGTGAGTATATTTCAATATTCAAAATTAATTATTATAGTTAAATAGACTAATTATCAAAAGTCACAATTGTTGGATTGAGAATTCTTAGATTTCCTCTATATGATGATTGTTAATGGTAGAACTTTGAACATCCAAATAGGTAGTTGGACTTATAGCCATTCGTCACATTATTTCAAATATGTTGTTCAATAATATATAAACTATTTTAAATATTTTTTACAAGTACTTTTTAAACAAATGTAAATAAACATAGTTTCTGTGAATATACAAATGATATAAAACAAGATAAATTAAGAGTTTTTAAATCATACTTAATAGTTATAAAAATCTATTTTCAATCTTTCCATGTTTTTTTTTATTATTTTTTTTTTCATGCCATAATCTCTGTCCTCAAGATCGGCCCTTGAATAAAAACTAGTTCATCATTTCTTAAAACACAATCACTTCACAATAATCAGTAATTTGAAATATATTTCTGCTTTTAATGCTACTGTACAAAATGCATGTTCTATTTCTTATAAAAATCTAGTATGTCTAGTTTTGTTTCTGTGAAATAGAGGATTCCCTGTTTTGTGTTATTAAATCTCTCCTGATTAGGGCATTTTTACAGTAAAAGATCAAGAATCTAATTTATGGTAGATTCAGTAATGATAATTCGTATAGCCATGAAAAGTCTGCAAATTTAGTGACTTCGATCTAGACGTAATCTCATGAATGCGGAAAACGAATTTGCATGTGCTGCTGCCTCTAAACCTCGGGAAAACAGATGTCATGTTCCAGAAGACACCCAATAAAACATACTCAGCCCCAAAGATCACGGTAAACAGACAGCCCATTAACATGGTAGACCACTTCAAAATCTGGGTAACATAGTGTCAAATGATGCCTCACTTTCAAGGGAAGTTGATAACCGTCTGGCAATGGCCAGTAGCACTCTTGGACGACTTCATGCGAGAGTTTGGCAGAACAAGTCGCTCCGCCTGCTAACTTGGTTCTCTCAACCTTTCTATATGGCTTTGAGATATGGACACTTATATACAGAAAACAACTAAGACTTCTTGAGCACTTTCACCAAAGATGCTTGCACTCCATCATAAACATACGGTGGCAAAACCACACTACAAACAGCGACAGCCTTGCGAACGATGGTATGAACAGTATAGAGAGACTTCTTATAGTCTGACAGTTGCGCTGGGCAGGGCATGTATCCCGAATGGGAGACAAATGTATGCCAAAGGCAGTCCTGTCTGGTGAGCTAAAAGGTGGTCAATGTAACAGAGCCGCCCCATATAAACGCTTCAAAGACCAGCTTAGGCGTTAACTTTCCTTGGCTGACACAGAAGAGAGCATCTGGTTGCATGCGGCCTCAGAAGGATATAGCTGGAGGTCACTCACAAAGGCAGCGGGATAAACATTTGACATTAAAATAAAATACGCTGTCCAGGACAAATGCAGACAGTATAAAGAAAATCTGAATGGACCACCTGTGAATTATGGTTATGCTTGCACTGGATGTGGCAAAATATGTTGGTCATAGTTGGAGCTGCGCAGTTTTAGAAAATACTGCATTCCTAACTAATCTTCAGATATTTATTATTACCAAAATCAAGTAACAATAAATAAAAAAAACTCCTAAAATCTAAACCTGTAAGAAGCAATCAATAATTAGAAAAATTAACATTTATTAACCTAATTTTAACCAATTGAGCTGCTAATTTAGCCAAATCAAAAATACTAGTCGCATATATGAAGTATAACTATTGACTCCACCTGTCAAGCCTGTCCTTACAACCAAATAATATTAGGTTTTGTGATTAACCAGAATAGACTGTTAATATTTCTTTGAATTAAAAAAAAAACTGTTATTAAGTGGGAGTTTTTTTTTTTATTTTTTTTTTAGTTTTTTTTTCAGAAGAAAGAGCCTAACAATTTTCAAGAAGGTAAAAAAAATGTTTCAATTACATTTAGTCAAAGAATTATTGTATTCATGTGAAAAAAGACTCAGCTTTTATTTTTTTAAGCTATCTCCCTTTGACCTAAACTTTTTTTTTAGTCTTTTGCCTTCTTACTGCAAATCGACTACAAAAATTTAATTTGAGATTGGGCAAAGAATTTGTTAATCACATTAAATTATATATTTGTTTACTATTTGAGCTATAAATTTACCTTTTTTTAATGACTTTGCTGTATAACACTTAGCTCTTGAACTATTATGTACAAGTAAATCTTGAGGGATTATGTTTTATAATTCTTTAAAATTTGTTTAAGAAAAAAGGTATAAGAAAAAAAAATGAATGATCAACATTTTGGTACAGCGGAATCTTTTGTGTGTTATATGAACTACAGCTCTCTTTTTTAATCTTGACTATATAGATGAGCCTGTTTCCATTTACTCTGTCGAAAGTTAGATTGTGAAATCATGTTTTCCCTTAGAAAAGATAATCACAATTAGGACATGAGTAGATTTAACCTGATTCAGCACGGATTCCATTATTACTAAGCTTCTGTGTTTTTGATAAAAGTGTTTATTGACTGTGTTGATGTACTGGATAAATTAGAATAATTAATTTTCTTATTACAAGTTATTGACCTGAATATAAAGCTCAGCTCCTTATTAAATGTTAAATCAATATAAAAGCTAATGATATAAAGAAGACACTCATTGCACAGCATACACTTGGCCTGAGAAATATTGGGATACTAATACTTTACAATACAAGTGTTTCTTATATTTTTTTTAACTTCCTAGCCCTTACAGTACAATACAATAAAGGTAGACATGAAAAATTACTTCATTCTGTCAATCATAGTTTGCAAATAAAAATGACTTTACTAAGAAATTTATTTTATTTTATAGATTTTTAGCCCTAAATCTATTAACTTTTGTGAATATTATTTGCATATAAAAATTAACATTTAGAATTTCTTCATGAATTAGTTTTTGTTTAATTACAGAAACTGAGATGACCTCAGGAACAACCCTCTTGAATCAGAATCTGTTGAGAGAAAAAGAAAATTTTTTTGGGGCACTGACAAAGATCTGTCTTCACGTCTATACTAAAAATGTACATAATACAAACGAATCATCCGATCAACTTTTGGATAATAAAATGAACGTTTGCATTGGTGAGATAATCGATGTAATTGTATACCACCCAAGCCAGTATTCCGAAATGGAAAATTGTAATTGTCACCAATGTGACAAAATGTCAATACCTAAGCAGGTCTATGGTTACATAATTGTACAGCTGTTAACAGAAAATCTCATAGAAAATGTTTTTGATGTCACAACAACATTTGGAAGAGGTGATCAATCTATTTCATTTTCTGGTTGCTCTGATATCAGTTTCAAAGGTTCAGAATTGCAGTTATTAAAATTTGTATCTTGCAACAAAGAAAATGTTTCTAAAGTATCTTCTGCTTTCAAAGCTTTTCTCAATGCTAAAGCAAAGCTATTTGACAGGCCTATTAAAGAACCTTGTTTATAACTCAATGCTAAAGCAAAGCTATTTGGTAGGCCTGATAAAGAACCTTGTTTATAACTGGTTTTACTTGTCAAGAACACTAAACCTTTCTGTGGATATGTTAATATAAAAAATGGCATTTTACAAATTCATTACTAGATTTTTTTTAAGCTTTAAAAATGTTTTGTTTATCTAGTCAATAAATTAATTGATAGCTCAAATTTACTTTTTTTATATTTTCCTTTGCTATTAATTTCCTTAGGCTGTTTTTTTTTTTAATCACTGTTCCATAATGGATAAATTGTTTGAAGCTTTTGCATATGTGTTCAAATTTTTAAAACTTGTTTATAAATTACAAGTGTCCTAAAGCAGCCCTGTAGTATATAGCAAGTTAATATTTATTGCCTAATAGGACCTAATTCTTTTTTATGATGTAACTGTTACTTTAAAAATTTCTATTGAGTTGTATACATTACTTTATATTTTTATTATAAATTGAAACTTATGTTACCTGTTATCCTATCCCTTAGTCTGGTGGACCGTTGGGGCACCAAGCAAGACTTGTAGACCGTCTTTCTCCAGTCCTCTCTATCCTTTGCCTGATTAGAACTTCTTTCAGTGGTAGGCCCGTCCATTCTTTAATGTTGTCTTCCCATCGCTTTCTCTGTCTGCCTCTTCTTCTTTTTCCTGCTACTATTCCCTGGAGGAAGATCTTTGCGAGCCCCCAAGATCTTGTTATATGACATATTAAACAAAAATTAGCTGGCACGAAGTTTATTATAACTGTGTTAATCTGCATATAATCCATCCATCCATCCCAGTGGCGCTACAGCCCTTGAAGGGCTCTAGCCTGCTTGCACAGATTCTTCCATTCGGATCTCTCCTGGGCCTTTTGTCTCCACGCCCTAACCCCAAGCTGTTGCAGATCTGCTTCCACATCATCAATCCAACGCATTCGGGGGTCTTCCTTTGGGTCGCCTGCCTTTTGGTTATCTGCATATAAGCTTATGAGAATTTGCTTATACAAAAGTATTAATGATATCTTGTAAATAGATCTATGTCCAGAATTTTTTTTTTTTTCTGAATCAAATCATAAACTAAAGAGGGATGCTGGCGGGCATAGTTTAAGCCTGGAATCAGAATGCATACCAAAACACACCTTGTAAATGGAGATAGATTATCCAGAAATTTAGAATGTATTTTTTTTGTAAATAAATGAAACTTTGTTTCAATCAAACAATTGAGACTGCACCTTATATGTTTATATGTATAATACTGTACATTAACTCTGAAGCATGACAAAAATTCTTCATATTGTTTCTATTCTACAAGGTTTCTGCCACCCATTCAAACTACTGAAAATATTTGTTGGTAATTAAGCTCGTTTCTGAAGAAGAGGGGTCTTGGGTTGAAATCCAGTTGAAGACCAGTATGATGAATATCAGGATTCTTAGGACGCCTCTGAGTCCACCCAACATTAATGTAACCTTGTACCTGACATTAGTTGTGGAAAAGTAAAGATGGTTGGTCATTGTACTGGCCACAGACACAGTAGTTAAAACAGATGACCTTTACATCATCTGCCCCATCATATTGAGTTTCTTTTATTTTGAATGAGCCACTTTTATATTTTTGTTTCTATTTTACAGCTTTATTCATGTCGCAATATCTCTGAATATCAATATTATATAATGTGGTCACGTACATATACTACATGGATTGTCTTAATCATAAAAGCAATTTAACATGATTCTAAACTACTTGTTTTTCATAAGCATTTAAGATCTAAGATACATTGTGCAAATTGTGATTGAAATGTTTGCTCCTTTTTTTTTTAGTGTGCTACATTTGTCATTTCACATTTCTGCTGTCACTTGCGCTGCCTTTTTCCCAGTCTTTTACAAGGTCCAGATGTTTCATGTACTGATGGTCGTTTATGATGAAGATGATGGTTTTTTTTAAGCCTGTAGACTTCCAGACAACTCTGGCTTTCACTCACTGATGTCATTCATTACCCGCTAAGGTCCACTTTCTCCCAGGTCAGGTGGAGAAGGGCTATGGAACATCCTTGTAGGAAATGTTTCATTTGTAGAGCCAGTGATGTATTACTGGTTCAGACTTCTTACAATTCAGCATTTTATTAATTATACACATCTTAATGTGCCCCCCTCCCAATTCTATTTTTGCACTTTAATGGATGATGTTCAATTCATGCGATTGATGTAAGCTTAGAATCTTCATTGCTTTGGTTAGATATTATAAAGATGCATTTCTTTTTAAAAAATTGTTGTATTTTTGAACAATTTATTTATAAAAATTTTTTTTTTAATTTAAAATACAAAATAGGTCCCGATGACATAGCAGCCTGACAAAATTAGTAAAGTGTGCAGTATTTTTGCAACTGAAAACAAAAATCAATATGCTGAAATTATTCATAATTATTATTTAAATATTTTTTTTCTAGGTTTATTTTAATTTTATTTATTAGACCCTCAATCTCACTTTTTTTAATATACTATAAATAAGGCATGAATCTGTTTAGAAAAACGGTTAAATAACCTTTAAATTCTCCTTTAATTTATTTAATTATATATCTACCTATATATTACCAGTTTTGTAAATATAATTTGAAAAACTATAAGATTTTAAATGTATGTTTCTTTTTGATGCATAAGTTAAAAATGTATTTCAACAACTGGGTGAGAGAGACACAAAAATTTATTAATGTAAAATATTTGTCTGTTATTTTAATCATACATTATAAGCATGGTGGCTGAGTGGTTAAGCACTTAAGCCTGGGGTCCTGGGTTTGAATCTTGGTGACTGGGATTTTTTTTTATTTTAGAGGGCAACCCTATATCCACCCAACTCTTTCTTAAAGATGGTTTTTTGTTGTGCTGGCTACATAACACCCTGCTCATTAACTGTTGGCCTCGCTTGTAATCCGAGTGACTTGGGATATGAGCCATCGGTAACATGAATGTGATAATTTACATCTTCTTGGATCTTTCCCAGAAGAGAGGCAGATGGAGGCAATGCTCTTTAGGCCTAGAGTTAAAAGAGTAATAGACTGGACTAATATACATTATTAGAAAGAAATTAATGCTAACCACAATTAAATCGCATTTTAGTTTGATTTTCTTTTTGATTTGCAAACATTTCTTTCAATAAATTGTAAAGCTTTGTTGATTTTATAATAATTACATTAATATGGGATTCATTTTTTCCTAAAACTATATTTTATTGTGGTTTGTTCCAAAATCAAAATTTCAAACATAGCATCAATGGCAGTATGTAGATGTAGCTTAAAAGGCGTTACAAACAAAAAATTTTACCCATTGTGTTCACATATTTTCTTTAAACCTCGTATTGTTGTTCTTGTTTTTTTTTTAGTGCCATTTGTGATGCTTTTCTGATCTAAGCCTTCATAATTATTTTAAAAAGGGCAGTTTGTTAAACTGAATGTATGACCATATTAAGAAATCTTTTCTTAGCACAAGTTGTATTCGTCATTAAATTTACTTTCAGTATTATAAGCTTATTTTGGGCATGTTCATTTATTTTTTCTCTTCATTTTATTTTATTGTCAAAATTGTAATTTCTTTATAAATTTCTAATTTTTATAATCCTGAAGGAATGTTGATAAATTTATTTATAGTTCCACAAATGGGAAATGGGAAAAAAAAATAAAATCGGATGTTATCAAAAATATTATTTGAGATTAAACATATATTCAAAGAATACTTCTATGTTCATAGGCTTTCTTCTAGCAGAGTGGTTACCTTGTTGGCTTGAGAAATAAGAGAATGATTGAGCCATGAGTTCACATTCAGGCTGTTCCCCACTTGTTTTTATTTTTGATAACTGCTTTTTTTTAAAAGTATTTTTTTTTTGGTTGATGTTATTTTTTTACTTTTAATTTTTGGCATTTTTCGTCTGAGGATTGACTTACTCACTGTTCACTTGTATTGTAATTGTTGAACATCTTTTTTATCTTAATTAATTTTTTTTTTAACTTATTCAATCCTTTTATTTTATTACTTTTTTTTTCTTGGTTATGAAATCATATTTACTACATTAAAAAAAAAAATACAGTTATTATTATTATTATTATAGCTTTTATATAGCGCTACATTCATGCTTATAGCATGCTCAGAGCGCTTTTGGTCCAATCATTTGTGCCCCAGCGGGGCCGGGGGGGGGTATCTAGGAGTTGGTTTTCCATGCTGCCTCAGTTAACACAACTCTGAGTCGGGTGTCGAACCTCGAGCCAAGTTCAAGCGCCACTTAGCCTCTCGACCACGCTTCCCACTAGTTATCTCATAATAAAAGTTATTAATGTGTATAAACTGCATGAGAACAGTTAAAAATTTAAACCGAAATTAAAAACGAAACTTACCTAATCTTTTTACTGTTCTACAAATTACAAAATACAAAGTATTAAAGAAAGCACAATAAGATGCTTTTACTTTGGTTCATGAATTTCAATAGCAACATCATTTATGTAAAAGAAAAATGTCTTTAAAGTGGACATTATTGTTTTTAAACTAGCACATTTAATAGGTATTTGTTAGTCATTGATCTTTACCTGTGTGGCTACTAGGAGTTATTGTTAGATAGCTAGTTTGGTTAGTTTAGTTGCTTACTTTATTAGACCGACAGTGAACGCACATTTTATAGTGACGACATAGACTTAGGGGTTAGAGATTAGAATAGACGGTTACTGCTGGATTCTTGAGGGGTTAGCATAGTTTTTAGTGACGGATTAGACTGTGGCCCATTATGTATTAAACATTGTTTGAAACTTCATCTTGAGTGAACTTTGTTATTGTGTCTGTGTTCCTGTTAGGAGGCGCGGTGGCTGAGCGGTAAAGCGCTTGGCTGGTGAACCGGGGGTCCCGGGTTCGAATCCTGGTGAAGACTGGGATTTTTATTTCGAGATCCTTGGGCGCCTCTGAGTCTACCCAGCTCTAATGGGTACCTGACATTAGTTGGGGAAAAGTAAAGGCGGTTGGTCGTTATGCTGGCCACATGACACCCTCGTAAACCGTTGGCCACAGAATCAGATGACCTTTACATCATCTGAACTATAGACCACAAGGTCTGAAAGGGGGAACTTTGTTCCTGTTGATACCTGTTCATTCTTGTGGCGGATGTTCTGTGCCGAGCTCGCAATCGTAAGGTAGGCAAGCATTTAGGATAAACTAGCATTGTTAGAAATACTTCAAGTATAAAATAGAACTGGTACATCAAAGACTCATAGGTTGGCTAACTTATCATGTGGTATGCGGTAAACTAGATAACATAATCGTGAGTAATCAATGCTTACGCTTTAATCCAGGTTCAAGATTGACTTCTATTAACACTTGTACAACATTATCTCCCGTGTCAAAGGGAATAATTGGAGGCAGCTTACAAATATAGGCCTACATAATATTTTTTTCTTTAATTCTTAAAATGAAAACAACTGAGTAGATTATTTAAAAAAAATATCTATTAATTAAATAACAAACCTAGATACTACATTCAATATTTAACTAAGAAAAATAACTTTAAATTTTAACTAAAAAAAATAATCTAAAACCATTTACATAGTGTATTTGACTAGTGTTTACGACACCATCCTCATTATTGTTAATGGAGCTAAATGTGTAAGGATTTTGAATGATTAGAATATGTAAGCATACACTATTTTATTAGTAAGCCGAAGGTGTACATAACTATAATTTTCAAAATTGAGTAATCTGGATGTGGAATGTTCATATAACTTCTTTGAAAAAAAACACAAACTGTGTTAGCATGTAGCTACTAAAAATTCAATAGGATATACCACTGTTCTTAAATAGATGAAGATACAAAAAATATTGATTTGAATATGATACTTGGTTACTAGTGTGTACCGATTGACCAGCGGAAATGATGAACAATGAGGCAGTTAACATGAAGTAACGTCTGTATTGTATCAGATAAGATAAGAATATCCTTGATATAGCCCCAAGAGGAACGAAATACTAATCTTGTGAAACGTCCTAGGCTGTTTGCGCAGCCTCTAAGAAAAAAACAGAATTAACACTTAGGGCCTACTTATCTAGGTGGAAAGGTTCATTGCCACAATTTTGAAAAGTCTTTCCTAACAGATGTGTCCCGGGTCCGAATCCTAGTGAAGACTAGGTTTTTTTTTTTTTTTATTTCGGACTTTGCATGGGCGCCTCGGAGTCCATCAAGCTCTACTGAGTACCTGATATTCTTTTGGGAAAAGTAAAGACGGTTGATTGTCCTATCCACATGATAGTGTCGTTGTGGATCACAAAAACATATGAACTTTACATCATCTGCCCTATAGACCACAAGGTCTGAAAGGGAAACTCTTGCATATAAATAAAATCTGTGACCAGAGGAAAGTAATTGCAAAACACGACATCGAATTTCGTCTAAAGATTCCAATGAAAAAGTAGCGATGGACTTGAAACAATACAAAGATCAGGGGCAACAAGAGCTACAGGAAAATAAAACTGGTCCAAACAACATTGGCTGGTAAAATGTTTGAACTTAAGTTGGTCTAATAGCCAATGTAATGATAATGCATTGGCTTCAATTCCAAGGATAAAGAATGAGTGAGGTGTTTCACATCCCTATTGCCACCTGCACATATTTCCACATCTCTTGCAGACAGAGCCGTTGTTAACTATAAAGGGCGGTCACTCAGTGTCAGGTATAAAGGTCTAGGGTATGCCGGGTTCCCACTTGAGCGATGTTGATTACAATTCTGTCGGGGTTATAATTACGCCGCGGCTCGTCTGCCTGGGCACCCCTAATATTTTGCAAGTCAGTTTGTCAATGGTGCATGAGTATCAAATAATGACACTACAAATATCCAAGTATACTATTGATTATGACTAACAAGGTTATGTATAACAATAAAGGTTTAATGAGTGATAAAATAACATGATATGAGATATAACCAATGAATGCGGGTTTAACAGCTAGTATTCATAATACACAAGTTTAAATATGACATATAATTAATTAAATTTCACATAGCGCACCTCAAACTCGATGACATATCTCAATATACCACACGGTGCCATACATGCACGGGCCCTACACTCTTACAAACAACACTCTCTCTGAATCAGACATGACCAAAACAGAGTCCCAAAGCCTGCGTCCCTAAACAAATAAAGGAGCAATACTTAGCATCGCTTTTCACAAGATCGTAATACAACGATTCGAGATCTACGACATTCACCGTAAACTAAACCAACTTGCTTAATACTGGGGAAAATAAACACCAAATACATAGCACTAACAACAAAAGCAGCCGCCATCGACCCACTCACACCGAGGCAACCAAGAATGACAACAAATTGCACCTTAGGAACAGATACTCGCAAAAACTTATGGTGCCATGAAGGGAATACTAATCGAGGTGTGCATAAACAAGCTGTGCATGACACTCAGTAAATTATGTCTACTCTTTCGGCGTGATACACGGGAACTCGGATTTAATGGATTGCTTAGAAATGTCTTTACTTTCACCTATTCTTTAGTCAGTTGGACGATTGGGGCACCACATAAGAGCTGTTGACTATCTTTATCCATTCCTATTTGTCTTTTGCCTGTTATATAATCTCTTTCAATGGCCTAAACGTCCATTCATTTGTGTTGTCTTCCCATCTCTTTCTCTGTGTAGCCTACCTCTTCTTGTGTTTTTCCTTCTGCTGTTCCCTGATGGAATGTCTTAGCAAGTCTTGTAATGTGGTCATAGAGTTTGCATGTTTTTGACAGTAGTTAGCATGACACAATGGGGAACAATCGTTGTTTTTAAGACTGTCTCTAATCTAATCGTTACATTCTATTTGTTTATTTTCAATATGGCCGCCATCTCCATAGCAACCAGAAAGACTAGATTCTTAAAATGTATATGGTTACTATGTCTAAGCATACTATCACATATGTCATTATAGAATTATTTGTATATTTCACATTTAAAAGATTGTGTAAATAGAAATATAAACCCTCGACTGAGCCTCAGGAATTACCCAGCAAATCCAGACCCGTGTTATTACCCCGGGTTTTACCAGAGACGTAACTGGGATGTTTTGAATTCTATTGGTTGTTGCAGGTGGCGCTTAAAGACGCTTAGATAGAGGTGCCCTTATAGCGTCCTTCTTGTGAGACTCAATATTTTTATACACACTAAGTGACTAAGATATTAATAAACAGCAAAAAAAAAAAAAAAAAAACACTTTTTATGTAGCCATATAGAAGTCGCGTTGTGAACAAATTTGGGGAAATCTGTACCGAGATCATGAATTATGTCATTTGTAGTGAACTTACTAATGTACTGTAGTCAATGAATCCATTGTTACCGAAACTGATACATCCAGTTGGTCATGTCTGTCACAAGATCCCAGGAGTTTTCCTCCACGAAATCATTCACAAATTACAATTACTAAAACATTCAAATATGTTACCAAAAATGAATTGAAGAAGCGCAAAGGACAGACTGACATATTGAGAGATAAGGACCATAAACATTTACTTTCCTTTGATAGACGTTATACAAAAAAATGGTTCGGACACAATCAGTAATAATGTTTTAGTAAGTACTTTGCTGACGAGGAATCTTCTTATTCATTGAATGCTACAGTTGCATGGACTTTTCTTATAGCTCACTTTTTAAGTGCTATGCTTTACGGCATTTATGCATACTCTTTAATTCATATGAAATAGTTTCAAAAGCATGTAATAAATTATTGTATTCAAGATAATTTTAATTGAAGTTATTATGCAGATTTCAGAACTACCGAGATGGACAACGAAATCTAGTTTCTAAGGTTTTTAAATTAGGTTTCTTTCATTCCAAGGTCTGCAACAAAAACTTTACTTTTACTTTTGGCATCAATAGAAAGCAAAAATAAAACAATTTCGTCAATAGATATCATGTTGAAATTTAAAACTGCTTTGACAAACACATTACCAAATTGGCCTACTTTATAAACATAATGTCTTTGAGAAGAAAAACATTTACTTGATTACAAAAACAATTTAAACTCATTCTCAGCTTTTAGATGTTCTCTCAGTGCATGCAATCGTTACATGCAAGCATGGTGAAAAGTTTGGACATTTTAATGCAATTTGAAACTAAATGGTTTGTAGCAGAAATAAATGTATTTATATGTGGCTCCTTGTGTTTCGGAAGACGATTAAATCTACAAGGTGAATCAATGGCTTTGGTTTTGTCTTGAAACTGGGTAAACTCTGACGAGACCGATAAAGCCGATTCTGAAGTGGCAGGGTTTGTCACAGTTCGTGCATGTATATACATCTGACTTAAAGCTAATTGATAGGGTAGCTTTCTTTTTCTGCCAGTTCATGTGCATTATGCGCTATAGACTGTTGTCAAGCTTTACATTAGAATAACAGCTAAATTAGTAATGGAGTTATTTTTTAAAGCTTTTAATATAGTAAACTTTAAGACCTTGCTATTTATTGGCAGATGGTGAAAAGGGTCATCTGTTTGTATGTGTGACGGTTAACTAGGGTTTCATGTGGTCAATTTAACGACCAGCAGCCGTCTTTACGTTCCCTACATCAGTTCAGTCTTGTATTCTTGTATTCCTATTAATAAGATTTATCAAGCTTGAATGTATGAAATGCATTATTCATGAATGTTATTATTAGAAATACAAATTAAATCAGTAAATAGCTTTTTTATTGAAAAATATTTTATTAGAGAAAAGAGACACTTAAAATATTAAAAATCTTTAAAAAAAAAAAAAGAGCTTTTCTAAGGGACAGAATGCATGAAAACTAAATATCTGAATAATTTACAATCTATTTTTCTTATTAGATACTAAACAAAATAATGTATCACCAATATTTAATTTTTTATTTGGTTCAAGTTTTGTTTGAAACAATAAATAATTGTTTAAAGTTCTTTTCAAGTTTCAACTTGAACCGTGAAGAATTAAAATATGTTATTATTTACAGGGATGAAACGTTACACATTTACCCCTATCTGTAAATACTGAAGGTATCAAACAAAATAATACATTATCAAAAATGCTTATGGTAATTATTTTCACTATTAATTCCTATGCCAATAAATTATTGTGCAAACTTTCAACTTAATGCAAGATTGGGGGTGGGAGAAATAACGATAACACGTACAAGCTTTTTACCAGTCAGACAGAGTTGATATGAGCTTTGCTACAATCCATTTAAGAATTTCGTTTGAGGATACTAGATTATATTATATTTTTTTGTCTTCTTAGCCAAGTACTTCCCAAACAAAAAGTTGAAACACATGAATCATTTCCCTTAAAAGATGACTTGTATGAATTGAGACTGTCGCTTTGTGACCCGTGTCATGTAATATCATTAAATCATCAAGTACATTTATTCTTCCTTGAGATTAACGTACCCAGAAATAGTTTTATAACTGTGTCAGCATTTTGAACGTGAACCAGGAACAAAATCGATTCCACTTTTTAAAAGCTCTCACAATATAAGCATTAAACATTTCTGACTTATAAAATAAAAAATAATAAAAAAAAACATGAATCATTTAGGATGTTATTAAGTCATTTAAATGCGACTCTGTTTTAAATAAATAAGTAAATATGGTTTTGTCATAGTCTCGGTAGACATTGCCTGCTAAATGTTCACCTCGGGTTTTAAAGGTGAAAATACTCGTGAAACAAATGATATAGAAACAAGAAGTAAGAATGACTAAATTGACTTTTGGTTCTGTCAGTAGTATCTTTTGGTCTGGTGCGGTCAGTAACGACTTAGAGAGTCGAGTAGTATTTTGAGTTGAGCAGTAACTTTTGGGAAATCGAAGCTAGTGGTCACTTGAGAAAGTACATATATTTCAAGTAGTCATTTCTCGGTACCGAGAGCTGGATATGTATTATTGAAGTATTAGTTACCCGCTGTGATTCGGACATTACATGTAGTCTATTCTGGAACTTAGCATGTTGGATATATTTAATACTACTGTTACGGGGATGTGATGATGTCTCTCATGGGATCATGTCTCTAATTGTTATTATTTAATAAACTATATAGTTTGTCTGCTAAAGTGGTTTAAGTCAATCTGTAATATCTATATTTGTCACGTGTCAAGTGTGACTCCAGGAAGCACGAAAACAGCATTCCACAGCATTCGCGACACATTAATAGTGACTAATCCCATGTGTAATGTTAATAACGTATAGTTTTGCCTCTTATACCGGTTTCTATTTCAAGAGATGGAAAGAAATGAATCCCCATTTTGATAATGGTATTTTTAATTTAAATATTTAAATTGAGAAAGAAATATGAATATTATAATTTAACTTAAACCACTGACCACACGGTAAAATTAGCATGACAAGAAAAAAAAAAAGGAAAAATAAAAAGTAAAAAAAAAAGTAAAGTTCCCTACCGGCCTTGCAATCTATTGGGCAGATGATTTAAAGGTCATCTGTTTCCATCGCTCACGGTTAACGAGAGTGTCATGTGGTCAGCACAACGAATGCTCTCATTTCCCCCCTAAATAATATCAGTTATCCATTAGAGTTGGGTGGTCTCAGGGGCATCCTAAAAATCCATCCT
This sequence comes from Biomphalaria straminea, assembly GCA_021533235.1. Taxonomy (NCBI): domain Eukaryota; kingdom Metazoa; phylum Mollusca; class Gastropoda; family Planorbidae; genus Biomphalaria; species Biomphalaria straminea. The sequence goes on along the minus strand of JADKLZ010071522.1, from coordinate 1,156,113 downwards.
TAAAATCCAGAATCCCAGCCCAACATGTTAAGTTCCAAAATAGACTACATGTAATGTCCGAATCACAGCGGGTAACTAATACTTCAATAATACATATCCAGCTCTCGGTACCTAGAAATGACTACTTGAAATATATGTACTTTCTCAAGTGACCACTAGCTTCGATTTCCCAAAAGTTACTGCTCAACTCAAAATACTACTCGACTCTCTAAGTCGTTACTGACCGCACCAGACCAAAAGATACTACTGACAGAACGAAAACTACTCGTTTCGTTAGCGTAGCCTTTATTTCTCATTCACCACGACACTCAAATTGAAAACAAAAGCATATAGAAATCATTATGTGTCTCACATTCTCACCATTTTTGCCACATTATTTCCACGATAGCGCCTTTGTCTTCTTTGATCTTTCAAGTTACATTGGCATAGCAGATTAACAAGAAAAGCAATGTGTTTATATTGGCAATGAGTATGGATCGATGATGGTTCATGTGCATGAGCTGTGGACAGTCGTAAAGATAATCCTGAGTTAAAACTTCGCCCACTGTCCTCCTTTGCCATCCTGAAGGAGGTTTGGGTAAGAACGTAACAAATGTTATATTTGGTGTTGGTGCGTTTGACATATCAAATATTTGTACAGTGCTACAGTGTGCTGAATAAAATTCGTAAATGTAACTGTTTAACTTTTCAGGATTGCAAGGTTATCTATGACTAAGAGAGACAAATTCTCAGCTAAAATATATTTTTTGTTATGAATTTGTGTGCTGTAACTATTAGTTCGATACATTTTTTATGTAATCAAGTTTAAATATACAATTGTTTATGAAAATTAGATAACAAAGTCTATTATTGTGAGCTTTTAGTTTATTTATAAAAACAGAGAAAGTAGTACGCGATTTAACATAATACACTGAAAAGCAATGTAGTATAATGAATATTAAACCATTAAAAAATAAATAAGTAAAACAGAGAAGACATGTTCAAAAATCGGTAAAATATGTATAGATAAAACAAAATAAAACATACTTCTTAAAAGTTTAAATACAAACAACAAAAATGCTGCCTTATTCAAAGCGTTAATGCAAAGTCAACAGGAATAACATATTAAAACATCATTAATGAAAATACTTTTATAAGTACATAAGACACCTGAAGTTCATGCTTATAAAATCAAGATTATAAAATATTATTGCTACAGAATATTAAGCAATATAGATATTAAACTAAATAATTCATTACCACAATTAATTGACTAATTTGAATCATTTAGTTTTTGTTTGAAACAATAAATAATTGTTCAATGTTACGAAAGTTTCGCTTGATCCGAGAATGCATGTGGGAAAATAATTTTATTATCTAATGGGATAAATCGTTAAACATTTAATCATATCTGTGAAAACTGTAGGTATCGAGCAAAATAATAAATTACCAGTAATAAAGTGTAAAGTACACAAGGCACCTAAAGGAAGTCTTTAAAAAATCAAGATTTTAAAATGTTATTCGCTACAGAACACTCAGCAGCATATTACTATTCAAGACTACAATAATAATTTGTTTATGTAATCAAGTGTTCGAAAAATGTACAACTACATTATAAAATGCATTGCGAAATTGATATTCTTAACGTTAATTATATTACATCTATTTTACAACATGGCTGAAGTAAAAAACATACAAAGTTACGGATATAAGGAAGTGGAGGCACGGGAAGGATTTTTGTGAAATCTTTGATAAAAATACAGTTCTTAATAATAAAACCTATATCTATATTTTCTTTTTTATTAATAACAAAAATTAATATTCATATTTTTTTTTTTTACTTTTTGGTTGTTAAGGCTATTGGTTGAGTCGACATACTGCAGTAAATCTGGACATATACTGTTTTTTTACTTCTTAACCACGACAGTTTCGCGAATCTTACGATTTAAAGTATTTTTAGTAGAATAAAATAAAAAAAAATAATTCGATTTTCTAACCTTTCGAAATTGGGAGCTCCTCTTTTGTGGAGATCCCTGCTTGCCTTTCCCAAATTCTGACCCTAATATTACATGTCTGTTCTAAACAAAAAAAGAAGAGAGCACTTTGCTGCAGGCGCCTTCAGAACGAGACAACTGGAGGTCACTCACCAAGGCCGCGGATATACATTTAAGACCAAAAGAAAATCCGCTTCCAAGGTCAGACTTGGACGGCAAAAATATCTAAATCGATCACCGGCTGACAATGGTTATGCCATTTTACCACATCCACTGCAATGTCACGGAAAATAACTGCCTTCCTCATTAATCTTCGTCCACGAAGAAAAGTCTTATTAATATTATTATTATTATTATTAAAAAACGACTTTTATATTGTTTAAGTTATCTCCGTCGCTATAAAGTCGTACATGTTAGTATTTTTAGGGAAAAAGATTTAAATGGTAGTTGTAGATCGCATGTTCGACAAAAGAACTGACGAAGGAAATTATTCCGAATTGAATATATAGATATAAATGTACACGGTTATATTTTAGATAAGGAATAGCTGTCGATATTTTAGTTTTTAGTTTAATCACTCAAGAAAAGTTTGCTAGCCTGTACCATGAAAGGAGATGAAATTTGACGGATATTTGACGGACATTCTATAAAAGACTCATGTTAAATCCAAACATCTATGGATACTTTGAAACCCAAGATATATTCGACTATGAAGAAGTTAAGAAAATGAAGGAAAATGCGGAGAAATGATGAAACTAATAGACGGATGTTAGACAAACGCTAGAGGTAAATGAAACCTTTGCTGTCCATATTTCACATAACCCTAGAAGATTATGTCATTTTACCCAGGACCTCCAACAGGACTTTAGAAGATTGTGACTGACGGGGTTCAAACTCAAAACCAATGAGACGATAGTCCAGTGTGCATAAAATATGAACATGCGCCGTATAAAAGATGATTGTTTGTAGCTAAATATTTTAACTTACTGTGTGCTATAAGTTAAAGGGATAAACTATCTGATTCTTATGTGCTGAAAAAAAAATGCACATAATTTATGCGGAATACTTAGCTTATCAGTACTTTTATATTCTTTAAACAAGATAAACTTGATATTTATGGAATAGTCTCAATTAAATGCATTTTTGTCAGTTAAATGCGCTAGGTAGAATCTAAACTTGCTACTGGTACTTCCATTTAAAGAAGTTTGAATTAGTCAACGTCACTTTCATAGTAGCATTTGCATGTCAAACCGGAGCCTTAAAAAAAAAGTAAACGCAACACAATTATAATTTTAAAACATAAAATAAAGACTTAGAAAATATTTAGAATAACAAAAAAATGTTATTCCATATAACAGGACAAGTACGAACAATTGCTATTATTTCTTGAGTGTCATTACAGAACGTAATCTTTTGTTAACAACGAATGTCTGTAATTTATATTTTTAAAAAATTGAAAGACTACTAGTATAACATAAAAAAAAAAAAAAAACTACATCGATCTTTTCAACTTTTATGAGTCATAAATCTAGCAAGAATAATAAAAAAATACAAACAAGCGGTTTCCTATCAACATCATTTTTTTTTACATTTAAAAAATAAAAAGAAAAAACATCAAATTTCTTAGAGAAATATATAAAATGCTAAGCCTATTTGTAAAAAGCAATTTCTACTTTAAGAATGTGCATTTTGTAAGAGTTATTTTGCGCTGCATAACATATGGATGATAAATTTAAAATGTGTTTTTACCCCCACCCAATTCAACCCTCTGGATGAGAAAACAATCATATATAGATCTACATAGAGTGCATACAAATGTAATAATTTATAGGTCTAGACTTACAAGACGGTGCGCAAAATTCATAAAGATCGATTAAACTCTTTAAACTCTATATTTCACCTCTAAAAAAAGAAATATTAAATTTATCGTTATTGTAATGTTACAATGATTTTTTTTTTAATTTGGACCGCATCTAATAGGAAGCGAAAATAACGTAATGCAATTTTTATTAAAAGATAATAGAAATAAGAAATAATGAATTTTTTTTTTTGTTATCTATGTTTTTACTTATATATAGAATGAGACATTTGGAGGAAATACCGAAATAAAATTAAAAAAAACTAAGGTTTTAATAGAAAACTGGCGGTGTTCATGTTGCAAAGCTGTAAATAACTCGTCTTAGTGAGCACCTAAATGTAAAAGGGACTTATGTGTACGAAATTTCATTCGAATCTCTTTTCTAAGAAAAGAAAAATTGTCAGTTGGTGGTATTTTACAAATATAATTAAGATTAAATATAAATACTTATCAAATTTAATACTCACTTCAATTTTAAAATATCCAGCGAAATGACATGGAAGTTAAAACATTCTTTTTAATAAGTTAAATGTATTACTATTACATATTTTTATCAGGCAAAATGTTGAGTTCTCGTAACTTAGCACACAAGTGATCTATAATATTACAAAATAGTGTGTGTGTGTTGGCAGGGTTATAGATCAATGTATGGTGGTTAAGTAAAAAAAAAATAATTTATACATTTCCCAACTTTAATATCTATCGGGGGGGGGCGAAAAATGCACAGATCATCTGTTGCTATGACTGATAGCTGTCATGCGGCTTATACAACGACCAAGCGCCTCTTAATTAAACTTATGCCAGGTACCCATGATATTGTGCGTTAGTGCGGGACGTTTTTAAGGCTACACATTTCAAAACCCCAGTCTTTACCAAGAACTCTTGAGTCGAAATCTTTACACATAAGTTCAGATCAAAGCGTTATGCGGTTTTGCTAATTAGCTACTATGCCTATGTGCAATTTTTAAACAGATTCTTTGACACTTAAAGGAAAGCAAAAAGCAAAAATATTAATTACTAACAAGCTGTCGTGTTAGAGTAAGCTAATGTAGTACTTCAATTTATCGATTGGTGCCTAAGTAGAGTTAATGGCTTTACTTCTTAACCCAAGATATTTCGCCTATGAATATCGATAAAGACTGCTATTTATGACAACCTCAATAACTGTCAGGCATATAATCAGATCTGTCTAACAGATGTAAGGTCTGCTGGATATTCTAATGGTATTTCAATACTTTCTTTTCCATCTTCACTTTTCTTTCGTGCTTGTTTCCTAGACACCTTCACTGACCGCTGATGCATTCTACACTTGAGGCTGTTAAAAAATGTTGCACACATCAATATATATATATATATATATATATATTGTTACGTTTCTCCTTTTTCCTATCTCAGGCTTACCGTAAATACTGCTAAACACACAACACATCAACACATCAAAGAACCTGACAATAACAGCTCCAAGTAATTTGGTACTTTAATACGGGTCAAAAAAACAGCCAATGTGACACAAGTGGCTACACAATAAACAACTACAAATGCTAAACTACAAATGCTAAACTGTACATCACCGTACTAAACTCTATAAACTCTACTGTCTCTTCTCGGACTTGTACTCGAGGACTCAACCAGGCCCGACTTCATAGCCAGACTCACAGACCTGGTCTCCTCCGTGTCCTGTCTTGAACTGCCGCTTTCTTACAGACTGTGTCTCTGGTTTGCGCAGGCCTATGATCAGATGACCATAACACAAGTCATATTCACGTGCTAAGTTTATACTAGTACTGTTCTTTCCCCTTCTATATAGCACGCTAAACTGTTCTTCTGGCCTGTGTCACATGTCAGCTGATTAAACACAGTTAACCCTTTTGCGCCGCCAATAGGGTTATAACACTGCCCCTTTCTCAGATTTGTCCGTCCCGGACAAAATCTACCTCACGACATGGGCGTATGAGGTTTCGATGCAGGTGGGGGTCTATCGGTGGGAGCAGCAATGGGCTTAAATTGCCGTTTCGCTGGAGCCATCTGTGTAGTACTCTGCAAATGTCTCTTTCTTCTTCTGCTCCAGTTGTCCTTCACCTGGTTGAACCGCCGTCGTGGTCGCATAACCAGGAACTTATGACTCATCAAACGTCGCCTTCTCTTCCAGTCGACATTTATCTTGTTGCAGTGACGTCGTGGTTGCATCGCCATCCACGTTGAGCTCAGCAAACGTCGCTTTCTTCTGCCAATCACTACTGAAAGCAACCACTTAACACATGGGAAGGGATATGATGTCAGGACTGGGGTCACCAGTATCGTTGTCTCAACAGGTTGCTTCGTGGGGCTTTCAAGAGAAGGGCTTTTGGAATAGGCTCCAGGTCCACAGGAGGGGAAATAGTGGCATAATTCGTCTTCAGCCTTCTCAGGGGGACATACTAGTTGGGCAAGTTGGCACCACTCCACTTGCAAAGGTACCTCATCTTCAGCATCAGGCTCTAGTTCACCTCGTTGGCCACCATCAGGGCTTCTCCTAGTCTCGTCAGCAGACCAATTGTCTGTTGGGTTCACACCGTGTAGCAGGGATCCTTGGAGTTTGCATTCTCCATGCGGGGCTCGACAGATGACGTTCTTGCCAAACATCTGGGTGCAGCCATCAAGTCTTGAGTTCCTCTCATCAGCACTGGCAGATCAACAGATGTCTTGAATGTCCCCAGCTACAGGCTTGGGGTAAGACACATCGTTGTCTTGTTCTGTCTGGCTGACGGAGGCACTCATTTCAGGGACGTCTATAGCAAAAGCGTTGGTTGAACTATTGGTCTCGGTCTCTTCTCTTCTTTCTTCATCTGCTCTTTTTGCGAGTCACCCTTGATCACATTCTGGAAACAAGCAACATCTGATCTTGAAATGCGATCAAGAGCTCTACCACATCGGGTTTGAGTTCAAAGAGGTACGTGTTCGGATCTCCCTCTTCATCCACTAGGGCTTGCCAGAGACGTTCTTCAACAGTTTCGATGCTCCTTTCGTAGCACTTCAGTCCTCGCCATTTCAGCTCTTGTTTCAGTTCTTTCCGGTTAAGTTCCTCTAGCAGTTTTACAGAAGCCATAGGAAAATCCTCACTTCTGACACCAGTGTTACGTTTCTCTCTTCCTTCCTATCTCAGGCTTTCCGTAAAACACTGCTAAACACACAACACAACACATCAAAGAACCTGTCAAGAGCTCCAAATTAATCTGGTAATTTAATACTGGTCAAATAAAACAGCCAATATGACACAAATGGCCACACAATAAACAACTACAAATGCTAAACTGTACATCACCGTACTAAACTCTATAAACTCTGCTGTCTCTTCTCGGACTTGTACTCGAGGACTCAACCAGGCCCGACTTCATAGCCAGACTCACAGACCTGGTCTCCTTCGTGTCCTGTCTTGAACTGCCGCTTTCTTACACACTGTGTCTCTGGTCTGCGCAGGCCTATGATCAGATGACCATAACACAAGTCATATTCACGTGCTAAGTTTATACTAGTACTGTTCTTTCCCCTTCTATATAGCACGCTAAACTGTTCTACTGGCCTGTGTCACATGTTGGCTGATTACACACAGTTAACCCTTTTGCGCCGTTAATAGGGTTATAACAATATATTTTTTGGTAGGCCAATCCATTTATATTTTTATTTTTCTAACAAAGTTTTCCCTCATCGATTTTTTTTCGTCATATCTTTTATTTTCTATTTTATCTATTTATTTACTAATCTTTTTACATATGTTTTACATTCTTGAAACATTTTTCAGAAGTGAAGAATAATATATATTAGCCTAAATTTCCACTCAAAACGGCTTGGGATGACCCGGGCATTGTTCAAACCCAGACCATTTGATACCACAGTTGAAAGTGTATATAGTACGATAGGACAGCCGTTCATCTACATTTTTTTCTGATTAGGTGTTTATTTTATTATCTGATTATTCATTAATAATGTGGTTAATTAATTATTTTTCTTATTTATCTTATAATAATCTGTTAACATTTATTTTTCTTTTCTCTTTGCGCATTACGTCTAGTTTCGATGACAATAAAGATATATTTACTGCTGAAGTTCACAAGTGAAAATATTTTATTCTGTAGTTGTAAATGTATTTTGAAAAAGTAAAACAAAATGATACATTGTAACACTTACCAGTAAATGAACCATGTAGAAATCAAACCAATCAAAAAGATTAAAATGCAAATGAACACAACGTAAATCGTGATAGATTTCTCTTCCTGTTGTGGACAGCTTTCCAAAACCGATGCTGAATAAAAAAAACAATAACATTACTTCTTTTTGGTGCAATATTTAGCAGTGCTGTAATTAGACTTGAATAGCCATTGGGACTAAGCTTTTGAAGATTTGGAGCCATTACAATCAAGATATTATAAGTCAATACTTGATGTTCTTAAGCTTTTTGTGTTGCATATGGTTAAATCCGAATATAAATCTGTAAATGATAATACAACGTTGAGAACGTTGAGATGAAAAGTGTGACAGAGACAAGCGTACTGCATAACAATGGTCGAGGGACGTCAATTCATACGGCCCACTCAACTCAACGCCTCGGGCAACATTTCCCTGATCAAGTAGCGATTAACAGTGTCAAGACGTAGTCTCCCTTGCCCTGGCCAAGCCCTGATCATCTTCGCTTCACCTTCTCTGACCGTCTGAGCAGGAATACAAAAGGACGCGAGTTTCCTGGTCTCCCGATTCACGCCTTCACACAATGAATATCCCGGGGAAATTTTCGTCTCGATCAAATGGGTACTTCCTTCTCAATGACGCCAGATAGTCTACATCACATTTGTGGCTTATCGCCCTATTGTTCTTGCTCCAACCCCTCTTCATCTTTATATAGAAAAATTTTGCGTTCCAATCTAACTCTCGCTTGAGATCTGATTGGGAGAGCATCCTTATCTTGCTTGAGATCTAGACTTTTTAATTTTCTTTTTCTTTCACTTTGGATTGCTACTTTTAACTTAAGATAATCTGCACTAGTCCACTAAGCGACTCGCTGATGATACCAGGTCTCCTGATGCTGGGTCTGCTGATGCCGGGTCTGCTGATACCAGCCCGCCTATACATCATCAGCGTTCAAACAACAACGCTTGCCAAAGACTCGACACTGGCCGCAGCTGATCCCTACCCCTACAAACAGTTGGACTGCACACGGTTTAGACATACTACGCCAGCCCCAAAAAAAGACAACGTCAATACCAGCCACACCAGTGTTGTTAAAGCAGCATCGAAAACAGATAAGATAAGAAGACAAGCCTAATGACACTCGGACCACTTGGCTCATGAATCTAATGATGATATATATCTATGTATACTAGATCGCATCCCAGCCCACTGCGAGGCATTATACCTTTATTGCCTCTTTGTATATAAAACTGCACACATTTAACATATATAGCCTTTGTTGCATGCATTTATAGAATATTATAATAGTAATAGAAAAAAGACCAAGTCTTTTAGACGGGGTCCAGTGAGAAATATTTCAGGTTCGGAAGACTTTGATTAAAGACTCCGACGATATCGAGAGTAACTTAGAGGTACAGCACTACGGGTAACTATACTGACTGAGGTAATTGTACAATCATTGTTTCGTGTTACCTCTAGTAAAGAATTAGGTTGTTTACTTTTTAGACCTAACTATTTCTCTCCATAATTATTCTCCACGTTTCGATGGAATTATTAATTTCCTTTTTTTTGTGTTTCACAACACTCTTTTGATAAAGTTTAATAACTTTTTTAATATGTAATCAGAAAATGTTATAGTAGATATATAATTATAGGAGAATGCATGCTCTTTTATATAACACAAATAAAAGTTAATGAAACAAAAATTAGTGTAATTTAATGGGGTCTAATAAATGTTGGTAGCGTCGGTTAGAAGAAAAAGAGTTTATAAAGTATATCGCAATTGGAGCCCAAAATATCATGTTCTTGAGTGAATTATGTTATGTTGTTTTGTTTTTCTGAGTACCAGAGATACAGCCATAGTTGTATTTTACAATTTTACGACAGCCCCGTGTAGAATGGATCTCCGTATGATTTAACGCGATTAAAAGGGAGAACGGGGCAAAATAACGAGTGTTCTAGGTTGAATCATAAGCTTAAAAAAATGGAAGATGGCTAATTTAAATATTAATGACATATTTGGTTAAGCATACTTATTAGCTATCATGTCCCTGTAATTACGTCTAGTAATAAAACCAACAGTGAAGCAGAAAGATTTAATCATTTCATGAACGAATATAATTTTTACCTTTTGATAGCAAAATTTATGCATCGAACCTACGCCACTACCAAGTCTTACACTAAAAGAAAATGTTAAAGAGACGATTTGTTTTCAAATCATATTTTAAACATAATAATGGACAGCGCATTAACATCTAAATAGTACTGTATGTATAACTGTTCATTTTGAGAGTATATGAAGAATATGAAAAGTGCAATGTTTTTCTTGAGTTGTTAATAATCAAAGATTGCATGTTTCTGACTGTGCGCCACTGTTTGTGTATAGATATTTGCGCTCAGTTCGAATACATCACAGGCCAACAAGATGTATCGCAATAAAGATGAATGTCCACTTTATGATATTGTTACAGATGAACAGTGACAGGTAGAGGTCAACGTGTGACCCCGGTGAAACGACAAAGCAGCCATTGTTCTCTGGAATATACGCGTATAAACAAAGACAGGATGTGACGTATCCTCCAGTGTTATTCCAGACTAAGAACAGGTCTAAGAAGGGGGTAGTGTTACGAATGATTAGTGAAAGGTGGAGGTCCTTGCGTGTGACCCCGAGGAAATGACACTGCAGCGGGTGTTCTCTGGAATCTACATGTATAACCAAAGACAGGATGTGACGTTTCATCACGTGTTGATCCAGAAGATACTAGCAGTGTTTGTGCAACTTTGGAGGAGCGATTGGGAACTCTATATAAGCCGGAGAGTTAATATGAAAGCGAGTCTTAGGGAGTCGTAGTTAGAGTCGTCGGTACTGCTTTCTACTGTGCTAAATGTTACAGTGAGTTTTAGTCAATCCAACGTTGAGTTGTCACGTTCTCTGCGGTGTTTTTATTTGTGTGCCTACCAATACATTTAGCTAGAAGATTCAGAAATACGTAACAATATTAATTCAAATCTTTAATACGTATGGGGAAATTCTAATTTCAGTCACTGACCTTTACCCTATACAAGCCAACTCATAAACTAAGGCTTTTCTTACGTTAAATTTATGTCTTCTTTGTGTGGTCTCTGTCAATTGCCTAGTAACTAAAAAATAGAGTGATTTGATCATAGATTCGTTGATTTATATTTACCTGCATAGACAGTGCATTCAAATCTTCTAAGCACTATATTTGATACCAGATCTTTTTGATAGAATTTTACGGATCTTTGTGATGTCGTGTTTAATGTGTGGACTACAAAGTTGGACCCATGTGAAAAGTTCTGATTGTCGTCCACTATTTCCAACTTGTAGGACAAGGCTGAGGCGCAGAAATAGACAAGAATCGCCATATCTTTACTAGTTGTTTCATTGCACTGGCTCAAATCGGATACTTTCTGAGCATCAATAAAAAGACATACATCACCTGGAGTGTCTGGAAAAAGGATGAAAAGTCAATTAATTAAACTAAACTAAATTATCATTGTAGTTTTCAAAAATTTATAATATTTTGTTATCAATAATCAGTAACAGAATATTTCACTTGTAGGGTTGCTAAAAAAAATAGAAAGAAACCAATTTTATAAACTAATAAATTTATTTCGCTATTCTGGATGATTATCCTACAAATGTAAGTTTATCTGCTTAATCTTTTAGCTTTAACAATTGAGCATCACTCATAATTGTAGACAACAGGCTTAATATACTGTTCCTTAGATGCATGAAAAAGAAATACAGAAATGCGCAAGATAATCACAATCATTAAACTAAGTTTGTTTTTTTTTTCACCTAATCAGCTTTTTGCTACTGAACTGTAATGGATTATTTTGCAACACAAAAAGTACATGTTCGGTACTGCCTTTCAAAGTGTTGGTTATGCGGTATGGATTGTTTAGGTAATAGGAATCTGATAAATAGTTGTTTCTATTAATGATACAAAGTGAAGTCATTTAGCTTACGAAAATAAACAACACATTTGTAAATGATAGTCTAACTTTCTTTCGTTCGGTTTCGCAGATAACTTAGCATTTTATTAAAAGGAGACCGTAATATGTAACAACATACTTAAAAAACCACAGCTATATAAGTTATAGTTAACGGTTACTTTATATTTACCAAAAATAGCAGGCAAACTGATATTGTTGCTAACAATACGATCGTCCTTGAAGATAAGAACTCCCCTCACAGTCCCACCACTGTACATGACTTTGGCTGTAATGTTGACGATGATGAAGTACTTGTTATCAGCACTATTGTGTATACAAACACAGTTTTGTTCTTCTTGGATGTCACATATGTCCACGTTGATATCACAAATCTAAAAATACATTATTTAAATGTTTTAAAGCAGTAGGTTAAATACTATGTAATAATACTAGCGTTTTTCACCGGTTAGTCGGCTACGCTCTTCGATTTGTTACCAGACTATTCATTGTTTATTTTGTTATAGGCGCCCTCCATTTTCTTACAATAATAGAGAAACCCACAATTCAACGCTTCTCCTTGCATTTCTTTGACTCGCGAATTCTAGTAATTTATTTATCGTGGAATTGGTATATTCGAGCATCACTTTTGTTTCCCCTTTACTAATAAATAGCTTTTATACAGCGCTAATTTCATGCTTATAGCATGCTAAGAGCGCTATGGTCCAATCTGATCTATGGACCAGTGGGTGTGGGGGGAGAGGGTATCTGGGAGCTTATCAAACACAACTCTGCTCTACTCAGGTATCGCACATTGAGTCCCCTTCTTATGTAGTCAAGTTCAAGCGTACTTAGCCTCTGGACCACGCTTCCCACCAATTATCCGCCGTAATAAACTATCTTATTTACACTCTTCTACTGCTTTTCAGTTCTTAATTGAAATATTTCATAGGCTGTAACATATTTTTGGCTGGTGCCTATTTTTAGCGGCCCCCGTAAGGGGAAAAGCCGCTATTAGGTTTGTGCAAAATGTCCGTCTGTCCGTCTGTCAGTCTGTCACACTTAGGGCACCAAAACTAGAAGAGATACGAAAAATATTATTTCATCATTAAATGCTGCTTGAAAAGATTAGGTGAAACGGCTACTTTTAGTTTTCTAAAAGCAAACCGTTTAATTTATAAAAATAATTATGCAAGCGATTTTTTAATAACAAAACACCAATTTCTAAAACAATTACGTAAATGTAAGGGAGGAAATGTTACAATAAGAAATGCTCTTAGCATGCAGATATCACGCACATTTTTGAAAATTAACTTTTAGCAGCGACTTTCTGTACTAGCGTAAAGCACGCCCTTGACATGATTCTAAATTAATTTCTTATACTTTTTTAAAAAATCAGATTTAACAAAAAAGTTGTATAGTGCCCCCATTAGAATAAAAGAAGATTATTTTTGTGCGTTTTGTCTGTTGGTTGGTCTGTCCGTCACGGTAAGATTAAAAAAATAACACTTAAGGCTTGTGAAAATATGATTTAACCTTTAATGTTCCTTTAGAAATATTGCGATAGTTTAAGTATCTATAATAGATTGTTCCGGATGTTTATGACTAAAACTATTTTGAAATGTTATAATAAACTAAAACTAATATTCTATTTTTAAATTTAATATTGATTTATTCTATTGATTATCTGGGCTTTTTTTTTACGTAAATCTTATCTTAATTACATCCAAATTATTAATAATAATAATTAATAAGATATATATTAAGAATGCTAAATCAGAAGTTTAGTTTATGTAGATCTACATCCCTACAGATCAATGCTGAAATGTTATTTAAAATCGCTCGTGTGACATATTGTATATATCAGGCTATTAGTTTGTAAACTCTTTGTTATTAAGTTAAGAGCAATGCCTTGTCGTGCGGTTAGCGTGCTGAACAGAGCGAGAAGTTAATTATTTTCAACTTAGAAGGAAAATCCGAAACATTTTGCGAATAGGCGGGTCTGACAGGGATCCCACTCCGACGGGGGCCGCCTCTGAGTTTGTGTATCACACAAACTCTCTAAGTAATCTTGTTTCTTATAATATCCCGCAAATCATAACGCTGACATAATATTTTGCCCTATCAATAAAACTGCCCACATTTAAACAATCCGATTTTTGGCCTGTGTATTCTAGTGGTTGTTACATTTAAACGTCTCTTTTTAAAAGGTCCCAAATGAAATTCTTTTCCTAGTTATTTCAGTATCATGTTTTTACCCTAATAAAAAAATAATTTAAGTATCTTTTAAGACGAATCGGAAAGCCCGTAACCTTTCCCAACATACACATTTTGCCCGCGTATTCCATTTCCGATATCACTCATATCCCTCCTGTAAAAATGTTTCGACTTTTTATTTCTTCATAGAAATATTTGAAAAGTCTCTATGATGAGGCCTATTATTATTATTGCATTCTGCAATTTGAATGTTCAGATAATATTTTAGCCACGCTCAACATCGCTCACACACCCTTTTAACTCCCCTAATATAATTTTTGGCCCATGAATTATGTTGCGATGAATTAGAACGACCTGCTTGCATCGACAAATCAGAATCAAGAGAACCAAATTGTTTGGTTTCAATTGCAGTTGTTATTTTAAGTTCCGCCAAACAGTCAAAGATCTCAAAGTTGAGACTTAAAATCTCGAATTTATTAGTATTTTTCAGTTGATTGTGTCGTACATAAAAGAGACCAATTTAGCAACAACGTTATCGCTAAGGACAGTTACGGAAAAAAGAATACTAGCCATCAGGGGCCATCCTTGGCCGAGTATTTTGTCCATGTCTAGACGGTACAGTGGCATTAGACACATGCATTGCGTCTCTCTAAACCACAGGAACTAAACCAATGTAGTCGAATACAATTGAAATCAACAAAACGAACACTCAAAGATATCTGCTCAGTGCCTGAGATATCTGCAATTTCTTTACTAAAATACCCAGCCAACGCAGTTAATTCACGATGTATTTTTCGGTTTCTTCATGCGGTTTGATAAAAAAACGTTTTGTTTTGCTTTTTAAATATAATAATTGTTAAAGCAATAGTGTCAGCATTCATTATTATTTTTTACTACCTGTCCCCAAACCCATGCCCAATTTTATCCTGATACAGCAACGAAATCATACTTATATTTTCAATAGTACAATGATGTTGTTCTATCTGTAAATAAAATATAGCTTTTATATAGCGCTACTTTCATGAATGTTCAGATAATATTTTAGACACGCTCATCATCGCTCACACACCCTTTTAACTCCCCTAATATAATTTTTGGCCCATGAATTATGTTGCGATGAATTAGAACGACCTGCTTGCATCGACCTGCCACATACAAACATATACTTCTGGGATGAGAATACTAGTATCACATTTCTAATCTTCCCCACCGATATTTTTTTTTTTAAATCTAAAAAACAAATAAATAAATAATTTTTTCAAGAAAACTAGAATATATTTATCTTGTGTGTCTTTTCGGTATTTCCGCACTTATTCAAGTGTTTAATGAATTATTTATCAGGAACATTTCACGCACAGTCATCTTAATCTAGATCTAAAGCTTATCATTGGAATATTATAAAAATATAGTAAATCTTTACTTTCACTTAAACACTTGTAAATGACAGGTAGAGTTTAGCCATTAGCTTTTAAAAACTCTATGCCAGAAAAAAAGCAAATAAGAGCTCCCTATCAAAGGCCTGATTGAACATAATGTTCTGTCTGTCAGTACCATTGACTTGGACACTCCAGACTCCCGGACTAGAGACGAGAAAAAAGGCTACCCATCCAAAATAGTCATTTATGAAACAGCTCCCTGAGCAACGGCGTCTGGATTGTTGAAATGATCGTAAAAGCTATTTACAGCCCAGCAAAGTGCAATAGGAATACCTCCGCATTCCAAGACACTCCCACGAAAGTCTTGTTTCGCTACCGGTTTCGCTTAAGCCTAGCTATTTCCTTTTACACCGTTTCAACCGGGCCACTCTATAAGGCAGAGTAGCAGGTTTGTTTATCGGGGAAGGTGAATGTTGCGAGGTTAAAATATGTTTTATTTTTTTTTTTTAAATCTTATATTCAGTTGTGATTGGGAAAAAAAAATCACTCTTAAAGTTGTATATGTTATATAATCATTAAAATGATTTTCTTGTTTCTTGTTATTCTTTATATTATTAAGTCTTTAATAAAAAGATTGATACTTTTTTAAATTATAATTTGAAAAATTAAATAGATCCAATTAGAGTTTTTCCAAGGTGGCTAATTAGCTAGTAATTTTTTTCCAAAAGATTTACATCAACTGTTAAATTTCTAGAAAAATCGTTAGAGCCGTTTTCGATGAACGAAACTTTTGCTTGATTTTATCAAAGGAACATTCTCAAACAAAAATGATTTTAATAATGTAGGCATGCTAACAAAAGAAAGTATGTTTCTATATTAAAATGAATTTAGTAATTTAATTTTAAAAAAAAGCCCGATAACAGGTAAAATCTGTGAAGTTCAATTACAAGTAATAACCATACTTTAACATTTTATGCAAATATAAAAAAAAGAATAATATTAAACTAATTTGCAAATACTTACGCTTTGAAATTGATGACTTTTATTAGACTTAATCTCCATACTTATTACACTTAACACAGATGTAAGTCCTGTAACTTGAATCTCACTGTTAAAGACAAAGTAGTCCACATTATGGATTATCGCTTCAGTTTTGTTTATTGGATGGACCTGTTTCAACGTTATATGGTCAGTCTTAGCCCCTTGAAAAAGAAAACAACAACAAGTTATGTGTATTGTTTTATAAATGTTATGTCTCCATACAAAAAAATGAAAGAATAATATAATTACAAAGCTTATCTTCGAGTTTGGAAATTCACGAGGTGTCTCTGGCGGATCCACGGGGGGTGGTTGGGGGCAATCGCCCTACCATTCGGCCGACCCGAGTAAAGAAATCACATAATTTTTACTAATTTATTAGTTATGTTTATAAGGGATACTAATTACTTATATTTCAATCTATTTTTACGAAGCAGGACGTTTTGACGCCGCCGTTTTGGCGCCGCCGTTTTGGCGATGCCGTTTTGGCGCGAATGTCGTTTTGGCGCCGCCGTTTTGGCGATAGGGACGTTTTGGCGCGAAGTTTATTATGTACGTTTATTGTATTATTTCTTAAAAAAAGAATTATTCATATCTATGTTTTGCATGAGTGTTTGTGTTAAGACATAATTTCTAGTCAAAATTATTAAGTTATCAAGACTTTTTTCGTTGGAGCGGGGGGTAGTAGAATATATATTTTGTTTGTCTCGGTATAAAATAGTAAAAAAGCTGTTTGTTATACATTTTCAAACACATATTTAAGCAAAAATAATTAGTACCTTTCGTACATTATATGTTATTTGAGCAATTATTTTTATATCTGTTCCTAAAACCTCTTTTTATGTGAGCTATAACAAGTCCATTAATCAATGTGACTTATCATTTACTAAATGTAAATGTGTGTTTGTGTTTCACATCATTTTCTTTAATACGCATTTTGGCTTGTGTATGTGTGTTTATTAAAAAGCATACTTGGAGGCACACTTTTATTTTCAAAACAAAAGTTTTTTTTAAGATATTACTTTAAAATTAAAAACAAAAACAAAATGAAACAATGATAGACAAAAAAGTGAAGCAATTATTTGTTTACATTAACATTGATTTATTTAATGACTTACGCGTGAAAGAGGGGAGTGATGGAGGAAAGAATATACACAAGGAGTGAAATGTGAGCGGGAGGAGAAGGGGGAATAGGTGTCACGGGTAATGACCAGTCCCAAGTAGATAATCGCCAGACGCATGACGCCAACAACCAGTGCTCGGTGCTAGTCACATCTTCATTTGTTGAACTATACCTGCCTCAATGCGAGATGTGTCACCCAGATAACCCCTCCCAAATTTCTCCAAATATATCTTTTCAAAGTATCTTAGTGTCGTGAATTTGTATCGATCTATTTTTCCCATTTGTGGATTCACGTTAGCTTTTATACTGACCACATTCCGTGTCTTGATTTTTACATTGTGTGGAGTTATTGTCATCATTCTGCGTAATAAAGCTTTACATGTAAATATGCTTTTTTCGTTATATTAAAGTGTGACACTTAGCTAGTACTTGTTCAGTTTTAATTTCAAATAAACAAATATGTCTTTTAGAAAGACATAGGAAAATGTCATCCAGTACGATTAGCAGAACTCACATACAAACAAAAAAAGGAAGAGGATAGCATGTCATTACCATTTCGGAATCTGACTTATTATTGGCCAATATTCATGAAAGAAGCAAAACCTTCATATCACAAAACAAATAATCGCTTTACGGTGTTAGAATTCATACTATACATACAATATTATGGTACAGTGAAATAAACATTGTTATAAAAGCTACGTGCTATATAAATTATCGTCAAATTATATCTCGCGCCAAAACGTCCCTATCGCCAAAACGGCTGGCGCCAAAACGTCTCGGGCCAAAACGGCGTCGCCAAAACGGCGGCGCCAAAACGGCGGCGCCAAAACGTCACGTACCCCTAAACCCCCCTTCTAGGTAGCCGAGCCAAGCCAAGTTCAAGCGCCTCTTAGCCTCTCGACCACGCTTCCCACTAGTTGTGGGAATAATTGATCTAGTTGTTTTGTGAAGGCTCATTCTCTAATTCGAATCCTCCTTTTTATTCAGTATTGAAGAGGTTACATTGCCAATAAAACATGTTTACAGTTTATACAACCGTTCACGTTAAAATTGTTCATAAAACTGTCCAAACTTGACCGTCACTAGGCTTATTATCATAGTAATTCTTGGATCTTATGCTTTTTTCTTTGCCTCTTTTCGAGTTGGTTACATAGATGGTAATTACTTATATAGGGTGAAACAAAATAAAAGTGAAATAAAATGCAGTTTATAACATTATTAATTGTCTTAAAAAATGTCTGATTTATGATGCATACTAATTAGGTTTTTCTCTTTTAAAAAGTGCTTAGAAAAGAAAAAATAGCCGTTGCATCAGAAATTTGAATGAACTAAAATATTGCGATGTCCGATTTTATTTTCTCTTCTACTTTCTGAGATCTAAACGGGACGAACGGACAGACAGACGGACAGACAGGCCACACAAAACTAATACCGTCTTTTCCGTTCCGGGGCCGCTAAAAAAAAGCAAAAAAGATAAGTGTTAATTCCATCTTGATAAAGACCAGGGGAGGACTGGCTATATGGGCAAACGGGCAAATAACCGGTGGGCTGGCACCTAACGGGCCGTCTGGTCGCGACGAAATAATTTTTTTTCCCAATGCAGAAAACTATTTTAAAAAAAAGGGGGACAGCAGGATAACGCATCGAAAACTGGATATATGCTTGCGTAAGATTACGTAATGTATTTTATTTATACATATATGAAGTCATAAAACTAAAAGAATACAATAGCAACCTTAATGAGTTAGAAACTTCTTGGTATTACTTTTAGATTACAGACGCTTCTTTAAAAAATAATGCGGTTAGGTCCTACGCATTTCATGTGTCAATCTAGTCATGAATGTTGATCTGTTACTTAAACTTTGCTAAGTCATTGGTTTTCCTGGCTGACTAAGGCAACCCAATGTATTAAAAGATTAGAGAACGCAGAATTTTCGTCATAGATGACTTCTTACTAAGCATAAGTTTGTAATTAATTATGATACAATATGTGTGTGAGTTGATGTATAATTATTTTTTTTAATTATTTTAATTTTTTTAAGCCTTAAATTAAAAAATACATCATTGCCAGACAAGGCTGTTTTAGCCAGCTGTTGTTTGCAGAACAATGTCGATTGCAAAGACTTACATAAGAAGAAAGAAATATTTGACTATATTCCATCAGAGCTAAAGAATTTAGTGAACTCTCTACAAATCCATTGCCCTAACAACCAATGGGTCACAGTTTGCATGAATGGTTCTTAGAAAGCCACTAGAAATGGAGGAGATGGAATTCTCAATGAATTACCCAATGGAGAAAAATAATTTAAAAATTATGTTCAATGTACCTAATGGGCTCTATGACAATAACAGAGAAGAAATAGGAGCACTGGAGCTAACAGCTACCATGCTAGCGAATCAGTCAAGTTAGAAAAACAGTTAAATTTATTTCGTGACCAATATAAAAAAAAATATGATGCCTCCTAAATAAAACAAATCATGATGCATGGACTGTTGTTCGGTGGTCATCTTGCCTACTCGCATCTCCCGTCGGGAGTTTTGGGCTAAGATGTAATTATCCACATAATCTGAAGGAGCATCCAAAAGATTTTGTACAATACATTGTGTGACCCTGTTAAGCTCAACAACAGCAAGATCACTGTTCTCCAGTGTTGAACTAGAAGGTTGACACACTTGCCAAATGTGAGAAAACAAATACACACTGGAACATTGCACTTTATCCGTAAGAAATGAAGAAACTAATAGTAATTTGTAAAAAGGAGAAATGGACACCCTCTCATTTGATATACAAGAAAGATGAAATCTCAGATAGGACCACCTATTTTTTTTTTCAAATCAGAACCATACACATCATAAAAAGAAAGCATATGTTCTGGAAGCTCAAATTTGAAACCATTGAACTTTGCCCTTTTGGAGTGTCGCCAGATAATGCCGACAATTCTTCATCAAGAAGCCCAAAAACAAGACACCGGCCACAAATCTCAAACATTCTTTTAATGGTATAAGTTTTTGAAAGAGTTTTCACATGTCTGGGGTGTTTCACATGTCTCAGATGTTTCACATGTCTTGGATGTTTCACATAACTCGGATGTTTCGCATGTCTCACATGTTGTGGGTATTCTTTACGAAGCTAAAAATAATCTAATTCCTATTCCGGCAGCAGGCAAGGTATGAACCCGGGACCATCGAGACAACCAAACGACAGTCCAGTGCATACCGCACGACTAGCCTATTTTAAGCAACAATATTAAATAAATCAAACATTCATCACATCTATAACGATTGAAACGCCGTAGTTAGGAAATGTGAAGTCGGCTGGTCGTAATCGGCCTAAACAGGTCAACTTTGTTCGAGCCCAATCGCTATCGAAGACGTCACCACTGACCTGTGACGTCAAAACCTTTGTGGCAGACGACTAGCTCGTTGCCACGTTACGGGACCGACGTTACAACCCTGCGCCCTAGCATGTCAGTGTTCCGCCTTCTATCACGGTTCTATCGCTAAGTTCATTTGTAAATAAAAAATAGTACATGTATGAGGTTAGTTGGGGAAAGTAAAGGTACTTAGTCGTTGTGCTGGCCACATGACATCTTCGTTAACATTTTCACATAGAAATAGATGACCTTTACATCATCTGCTCTATCATCATCATCATCATCATCATCAAACTCCATTTGAGTGAGGGCTTGAGAGGCTTAAATCCTCTCTTGCAAAAGCCCTGGACAGATCATCTGTTCTATAGATCGCAAGGTCTGATTGGGGAAACTACTACGTGTATTAGGTTCCTCCTTCTTACTGCTGTCTCTAGTGTAAAAGAGCTTTTGTTTCATTGTCATCAGCTTCTAGAAAAGTGAACAATCTCTCTTTCACCTTCACATATCCCTTAGTCTGTTAAACCGTTGGGGCACTACACAAGATGTGTTGACCGTCGTTCTCCATTCCTCTCTGTCTTTGCCTTGTCGTTAATTTTTTTTTTTTTGGGGGGGGGATTTGACTGCAAAACCCCCTTGGTAGGGGGGCGTTTAAACTCAAAGCCCCCATCCCTCTGGCTACGCTGGGGCAAGTATGGCTTAGTATGAAAATGTCACCTAAAATAAAATGAATAAAAGAAAATAATACGTCTTTAAATTCCGATCCTCACACACCCCGCAAAGGGGTGAATTTCATTTCGGTAGGGGGGATCTAACCCAAAACCCCCTTCCGGTTACGCCCATGGCCGCCCTTTAAAAGATTTATTTCAATGATTAGTAACTATATTCTAAAATAATTTTTGTGATTAGTATTACACCTACATACACCCCAACCGCCAGCTAAATCAAACAGTGTCTTTTGATACTTTTAATTACAAGATATTGTAACCTTAGTTGACATAGAAGAGAGCACCTGGTTGCACGCGGTCTCAGAACGAGACAGCTGGAGGTCTGTCACTCTCAAAGGCCGCGGAATACACATTTGAGACCCAAAAAAAAATCCGCTGCAGAGGACAGATGCAGACGGCGAAAAGAAAATCTTAGTCGACCACCTGCGGACAATGGTTATGCTTGACCTGGATGTGGCAAAATATGTAGGTTACAGCCGGGGCTGCGCAGCCACTGGAAATACTGCATTCCACTTTAATCTTCGAACTTGGAGTCTCGAGATTTGAAAGAAAAAGAGTGGCCAGCGTGAAAGAGCGTAAAAACCAACAAAAAGCTGAGAGACGAAGCATGTCTATCTGCAAATCTTATTTCAGAACTGTCAACTTCCTGTCATTACAGATTACTGCAAAAGAAAGCAGCGGATCGAGACAGCTAGAGATCACTTTCAAGGCCGCGGGACACACATTTAAGACCAAATGAAAATCTACTGCCTAGGACTGAAGTCGACGGCGAAAAGAAAATCTAAAACCACCGAAATGGAAGATGATTTTGTCTACGCTGGCTGTGGCAAAATATGTAGGCCGAAGCTGGGACTGGTTAACGACGGGAAATACTTTGTACCTAATTAATCTTCGGACTCGAAGACAAGCCTTATTGTCAGTATATTGAACGAATTATAACTGCTACAATAGCTTTACACATAACGTAATTCATTCAAGCGTAGCAGAACATTGCATTGACCGGAAGTTTATTTGTGTGTTGTTTTTTTTTTCATGTGCATAGTTTGAGAAACGGAAAAAAAGTTTGACCTAGACCTAGACCTAGACCTTGACCTTGAGTGGAAGCAGACGTGTTGTTTTTTTGGAGTTCTTGTGTGCAAATATTTCTTTTTCAATCATCTACTTTTGGATAATTTAATGTGATTCAACTATTGGATATTCATTACAAACTGGATTATTGAAGTAGCAAGGATATTGGAGCGGATTGGATTATTTATTACGCAAAGGTAGGACTCTTTTCTTAGAAGCAAAAATAGAAGAAAAAAACAACATTGAATTGAAGCTCGTTAGTGTAAGATTTCACATTGCACGACAATTTAGATCTATAGTAGATTCTTATATATGGCACAGCTCATCCGATTCTCCTTCAGTAAACAGGTCGCTTTTTTGTTTATAATTCATTTGTTTTTATGATTGGAGCTAAAATCGACGTTTCGGGACTGCTCGTGTCCAATTTTAGATAGGCTCCTGTATTTTTGTTCCGCTTTTCCAAAGCAGAAGGCAGTTTTTGAGATTCTCGGAAACCATGTATGTAAAGCTATTGTTTTAACCTCCCCCGGCAATTCATACCCATATAAGGGATGAAGGCTATATTATGAGCCTATTTGATCGTAGGCTGATGGATATATCAAAATAAGCTTCCGAACATCTTTAGAAAGAAATTCCAATCACAGTTATACTTTTAGCTGTTAAATAAAATTTTAAAAAGGTGTTTCATCTATAATAATGAATTTAACACATTCTCCTATAGTCACAAGGTAAAATAAAATCGTTATAAGAAATATTATTGGGATTAATAAATCTATGAATTTTTCAATGAATAAACATGACCTGGATCAAGATATCTAGAGTATATAATTTACGAATGAAAGAAAACGTGAGGACTGCTTATTTGAAGCCAGAGACCATGCCCACTGCAGGGGATCACCCCAGGTGAGCTGGCGGTGAGGAGAGGTATACACTAAGCATGTAGTGCCACAACCTATCAAACAGGCAGCAGGGGGAAGGGGGGAGAGTCATGAAAAGAATTATAAGCATCTATGGGAGGGAGGGGAAAATATAAAATATGTTTATTTAATTATAATAATTAATGTCTAGATTTATAATCCATAGAGATTTATTTCTGTCTGTTGCTACACTTAGATTACATAGGTATATAAATAAATAAACTATAAACGATATAATAATAATAATAATAATAATAATAGGCTTGTCTTCGAATCCGAAGATTAGCGAGGAATACTGTGTTTCCCGTGGCTGTGCAGTCCCACCTGTGACCTACATATTTCGCCACATGCAGGGCAAGC
Source organism: Biomphalaria straminea (assembly GCA_021533235.1). Lineage (NCBI taxonomy): Eukaryota > Metazoa > Mollusca > Gastropoda > Planorbidae > Biomphalaria > Biomphalaria straminea. Next base: position 1,131,963 of record JADKLZ010071522.1, on the reverse strand, counting down.
TAAACCATTGTCCACAGGTGGTCGGTTTAGATTTTCTTTTCGTCGTCTGCGTTTGTTCTCGGCGGCAGATTTTCTTTTGGTCTCAAATATGTATCCCGCGGCCTTTGTGAGTGACCTCCAGCTGTCTCTTTCCGACGCCGGTTGTAGCCAGGTGCTCTCTTCCATGTCAGCCAAGGAAAGTTGACGCCTAAGCTGGTCTTTGAAGCGTTTCCGTGGGCCGCCTCTGTTACGTCGACCACCTTTTAGCTCACCAAAAAA
>JADKLZ010071522.1:1107435-1124862 GCA_021533235.1 Biomphalaria straminea | reverse complement strand
TTCAATGTCGGTACTAAAAAGTGCGCAATTCTAAAAGACTAAACTAACTATCTAGAAAATGTGCGCAATACTAAATTAACTACCTAACACTTTTTACATCATTACATTGAACCCCAAATGTATGATTGTACTTACTGTAAAGTATTTAACTGTTTACAATCGTTCATAGTGTTCCGGAACATTGAACCACTATGCTAGTTGTTATCCTTGTGACTTCAGTCAGTCAACATCAACTTTTTATTACACTTGTTTAGTTTCCTTAAAAAAAAAAATAGGTTTCTTCACAAATGTGTGTTTATCCACCAAAAAAAAATGTGAAAGATTAGCAGCAAAGCTTTTTTAGCTATGCTGCTTCTGGCAACCATTAAACTCCTGTGGAAGAACTGACTGGAACTTCTCTTATAGGTCATAATTTCCATGGAGTTATGTTTCTTAGAGTTGAATCAGTATCTGCGCTAGATGGTGAGCTGATTGCATTGACAACTGGATCGTAGTGTTTTAAAATTTGTTTCTATATATTTCTAAATAATCTAAATTTCTAAATAAAAGAATCTACAATAAGTCTTTAATCATTTCACCTTTTAGCAAAGGAATTGACAAGACCCGTTTTCACTTGCTTGTCTGGAGAAATTGGAAAGCCTTGTATGAGAAGATATAACATGTATTGCATATGCAAGGAAATCATTGCAATGGTTGTCATGAAGAACAATTTGCCCACGCCTGTACTAGAGTTAACCCTATTTTCTCACTGTAAGAGTTTGAAAATAAATGACTGAATGATTTTCTTCGGTAAAACCTTTTTGTCGGATGAAATGGGTTAAAACAAAACATGGCGTAATAGTTTCGTTATAAGAAATAAAAAGCATATATTTATCATTCAACTGTGTATGTGTCCAAACTAGAAAAAGAAGAATATTATTAAAACCAGGAGTAGACCTGACAGATTACTTAACCATTGACATAAAATAAAATGTCGTTTATCTAGTTATATCGAAAACATTTTAAAGGTCACGACGTAAAATAGACGAACTTTTAAAGAACATAGATTCTTGCCTCTATTACTTTGTTTCTTACTTGTTTTACTAAGATGAAGGAGAAGATATCAGAGTATTTTTTTAAGCGTTGCCTTCATACAAATGTATATCTCTACTTTTGAATCATCTTTATCTAGCCATGTAGCCTAAATATATGGTACCTCATGATGTCAAGATAAAATAATGGCTCGCATTCTTAGCTGTAATTGAACCAATTCATTCACTTCATTTGATCTTTTTTTTTTTTCTATTATCATCCTATAACTGGTTAAAGTGACGGTCAGAAATGGAATCAAAATCATGCTGTAATCTTAGCTGTCTCGTTTCGCAAGAATTATTTTCTAAACGTAATTTTTATAAGGTCAAAAAAAAAAAATTAGGAGAAATGCTTAATCTGGAAACCACTTCTCGATTCAGATATAGGATTACTCGTCTGAATCATGTAAAACATTCATGAGAACAGAAACAAATATAGAGGATAATTAAAAAAAAATAAAGCTTAAAACTGCTAAAACTGCTAATATATCTCTAGGTCCTTGCCAATAACGGGAATCTTTACCATTTTTTCAAAGTATACAATTATTTTAATTTTAATTTTTTTTTTTAACTTTTAACTTCTTGAAAGAACTATCGCGATTGAGAATTTCCGAATGTAAAGCTTTAGAGTCAAGAGTAATTTTCCACTGTGAGGTAATAAACATCAAGTTATGATAACGCTATAAAACTCTTTTTCAATATAATGATCGTGTAAACAATACGTACATGTATGTAATGTACATTGATGGATGCTTGGTCGTGCGGTTAGCGAGCTGGACTGTTTAGATTTTTTCGATGGTCCAGGGTTCGAACCCTGCCCGCTAACATCCCCTGTCGTCCTATGGGAAGTTTGGACTAGAAAGTAACTTATCTTCAACTTTGAAGGAAATACGAAACTTGTAAAACATTTTACAATCTATTTTACAAAAAAATCGCTCTATAAGAAACAAAGAATATATATTTAACTAGTCGACCGGCGGCATAGCATACGCCGCTATTTTCCAGGGCAGGCCTTAGGCACTGCAACATATGCGACCACAGTGGGTCCCGAACTTTCTTTGGACCCGTGCTAATTTTTAGGTGTATAAATTATGAAATTGAACCATTTTATAAAGCATAACAGATTTTCCGCGGCCTCTTGATTTACCAGGAGCCCCCTGGAAATCTCCTGAAATGGTATTAAATGCTATGCCGCCGGTCGAAAAAGTCCTGGAAATTTCCGGACATTATTAAAATCTTTTTAAAGTAAAAAAAAAATGCTATGCTATTTTGTGAATGAAAATAGTGCGGATTTGGATATATTATTTCCCATTCACAACATGCTGCGCCATGGGATCTTCCCAATTGCTTGATATAAGTAAAGTGAATGCGTGAATTCATGAATGAAAAATACTATGGTAATGGCTAATTGACCTTAATTTACGCAATTTTAAGAATATAGCTGCACTCATGTAACAATGCTTTAGAAAAACAAATTTGAATGTTAATTTGATTAAATGGACTATAATTAGTACGTTCATGTGCTAAAGCATATTATTATTATTATAGCTTTTATATAGCGCTACTTTCATGCTTTTAGCATGCTCAGAGCGCTTTGGTCCAATCTTATTTGTGGACCGGTGGGGGGAGGGGGTATCTAGGAATTGGTTTCCCGTGCTGCCTTTGGGCGCTCAGTAAACACAACTCTGCCCGAGTCGGGTGTCGAACCTCGAGCCCCCTTCTAGGTAGCCAAGCAAGCCAAGCTCAAGCCGCACTAGGCCTCTCGACCACGCTTCTAGCATAAAACTATCTCTGCGAAGAGAAGTTCTATAATCGAGCCATGGGATCTTCCCATTTACTTGTTATAAGTGAATTCATGAATAAAAAAATACAACTACATATGCGACCACAGTGGGTCCCGAACTTTCTTTGGACCCGTGCTAATTTTTAGGTGTATAAATTATTAAATTGAACCATTTTATAACATGATATAACAGATTTCCCGCGCTAAAGTCAAACCTGAGAGTAGTATCTATCTGTGTATTGTCGTTCTAGTTTCAAGAGTCTTACGACACAATCACAATATAATCTCTTCCGGCTTCCACTTTTTTAACCTCCCTTCCATTCGCTACACAAATTCATAAGAGAGTTTTATGAAACATAAATTTGTGCATTACAATTGTGTGTACATTATTTTATGTCTATAAATTGTGTTTAATCTCTAAGACTGAGGATCATGCAATTTTTATTTTTTTCATAATTTAGAAATCATAATTCAATAGTAGATATATATACATGTGTTTTCAAGTTACACGAAGTTACTTCCTTTTTCCAGTCTATATTTATTTATGTCTATGCTATTTTGTGAATGAAATAGTGCGGATTGGGTCCATTCACACCGCGTGCGTACGCCATGGGATCTTCCTTATTTACTTGTTGCTTGCATGATGTTGCTTGCATGTTGTTGTTTGACCTCTTAATTAGAGGAATATATATATATATATAGATTGTTACGTTCTGCTCTTTAAGTTGATATTTCCATTGATCTGAGGACTCGAAGACAAGACTTATTGTAAGTAAGTAGTTTAAAGAATGTGTTCAATTTATTTATAATTATTTTTCATGCTATTGTGGAGGGAATCAATTACCTTCGAAGTTAACGTTATACTTGATGAATTTAATGTCAGCACAGTGATCAAACACTCATTTAATTTATCGGTTCTATAAATCCTTTTTTTTTCAAACTAAACTAATCACATCTCAAAAATGTTTAATTTGTTGGAATTATAAATACCAAACATTATTGTACGGCAACGTAAGCATTATGGAATGTAATACTAGATGAATCATAGATGGTTACTCTAAAATTCAATCAACTGGTAGATTTAAAAAAAACGAAACAAAGAAAAACGTGTGAACAGTGACTTTCTTAACAGTAATATGGGTAAAATATTTTAATTGTCTATAGTGAGTCACATACATCCAGAAAAACAAGGAAGGCGAAAATAATTATGCATACTAGTGAATACCATGAGTAACAAGAAATGCATATATTAAACTGTGTTTTTCTTCATTCCCTATACTCTAGACGACAGTAATTACAAGGCACCTACATGTCAAAAGGAAGGCAGATATGAGGACAATACTATAGAAAGAAAGACAAAAAAGTTTGATGCAATAGTTCAAATTATATGCCTTAATATTTGATATATTAGTTCAATACTTTAAAAAATAGTTTTTCTTCATTGTGAATTTTAAAGCAAAGATACTTCTCTAGTTTTCGAGTATGTATTAATCGGTAAAAATTTACATTTTGTGAAATAAATTGTTAGAAAAAAAAAGTTTATGACCCTTCGGAATGCCTACATATTAGTTTTTTTCTCTTTCAGTTTTCTAATTATGCTGAGTCCTCTCCGATGCCATGCTTGTTCTTGAAGTCTGCCGAAATCGGCAAGGGTAAATGCAGAACGAAAGTCTACCTAGTCATCTAAGTGACTTCTTTCAGATAAGGCTAGTTTCACATGCAAAAACAAAAAAAAAAAAAAAAAAAAAACAAGGTTACAAAGACAATTTGTGTTGAAACAAAAATTCAAAATCGACCCCCGAAAGTGGTCCACCCAGGCAGGTAAAAAGGCAGGTATCAATATTTTCAGAAACAACATCAGAATTAAATTCTATCAACGACAAATGACAGAAGAATTGAGAAAGAAGGTTGACAGATCTTGTGTGGTGTCACAGCAGTCTAGCACACCAAAGGATAGTTAAAAGTGAATGTGAAGTTAAATGCGAATCTGGCTTAACTGATGTCATGTAGTGAATTGATCTACTTGTTTTGTAAAGGGTTAATCTCTTATTCAAATCCTAATAAAAAAAAAAAAAAAAACATTTCCGTAAAAAAAAATGCCCTATGGTTAAGTGTTCTATGGCTGTAGTGTAGTACTATATGTAACGCTGGTGGCAGGCGCTTCGGCCAATCTGACGCAGCTTAACAATTAACATCCAGTAGCCAGGTGGTGACGCTACTGGGTGGGTTCATTCTGTGCACTTTGGTGCAATACCAAAGGGTGGACTTCACCTGAGTAATCAGACTGGCACAACTAGACTAGCTAAAACTAACTAAGCTAAGATAAAACGACAACTAAATGAAACAAATAACTAAATTTATAAACAACTTATATATAAAACTTTTATTTACAACAAAATAAATCAATAAATCAAAATTAATCAATAATAAAATGTACCCTCACACAAAATTAAACTAAATGAACTGAATAATAAAAATACTGATATACCAACTCATCTCAAACTAAGACTAAACAACTAACTAAAACAACTAATCCACTGCCTAAATCCACACACTAACCAATAACTCAAAAACAACCACTACGACTTAACCTATATAATAAACCCTAATCGAACTATCTTACAATAAACACAAACGGGCATACTGGCAGATTAATGGCGAGGCGAGCAATCCTCGTTGGCGAGCAGGCCTTAATGGCGAGCAGCCTCGTTGGCGAGGAATGATAGCCTATAATAAAAACAAACACTAGTAAATAAAAATTAAAAAAAATAGAAAAATAATAGTTTAAGTCTAGATCTAGACCACACACAACAACATCAGTTGGGCTAGACTGCAATAAAATAATACTTTAGATGTAGCTCATAAAAGCCACATACTAGGTCTACCCCACAACCCACACATGCTGGGTAGACAACAAACATTAGATCTAGATTAATGCATACACAAAAGCATGAGGAAAATACTTTTAGCCTCATGTTGCTAATTAAAGCCATAACAAATTTTAAAATATTTACACATAATATAATAACATAAAATAAGGAAAAGAATTATCTACATTAAAGGTGAGACTACAAGCATGGGAGGCAGAGACGCCATATTCAAATTCAGCTGGACCTTCCGGCTACACCGGACAATACAATGGCTGCTACATTAAGCCGAGATTAGACACAGAACCAATCGGCCTAACAAATAAAACTAATCTATGGTCAATCAAGACAAATTACAACTAATTATATAAAAATAAAAAGAAATAAGACATTATATTACTTACAAGCAGCCCCAGCCGGGACTTAATTAACTCGACACCAGACCCACTAATTAGACTGACCTGGGGGTCGAGGTACAACAAAAGGAAGCCCCCTAACCTAAACCCGGTCCTTTTTTAGATGGGGGGGGGGGGAATTCTCTATTATCGAACTGCCTCATGCTTTTAACTGGCCAGGTAAACTAAAATTGCAAGCCAAAAACAAATAAAAATACAGATAAAAAATGGATAAAAATAGGCCTGTGGTCTCACGCTCACATATAGTTCAAGTTATAATATGAAAACATACTTATTAATTGTTGTTTCAAATTGTGTCAAACATACTAAATAGATTTTTTTCTCTTTAAAAAAGTAAAGATTATTTGTGTGTCAATGTAATAGTTGGTAGAACAGAATTTACATTACGTAGCAATACAAATGTGAAAACAAAGTTCAAAACCATTTGCATGGATGGGTTGAAGGTACGCCATCGCCCCTACTTAAGAGTATCCCGTGTTTGTTACTAGTAACAGTGAATAGTCGTAAAATTGGTGTATTTAAAAAAAAAAGAGTGCATAAGTGATTTAAAAAAAAACTAGATTTTTCGCTTTTAGAAAAGATAAAAGTAGCCATTGCATCAGAACTTTGAATGAAGTAAAATAATGTGATGCCGGATTATCACTATCTTTTCTAGTTTACGAGATCAAAACGGGACGGACGGACAGAAATTTCACACAAAATTAATAGCGTCTATTCCCCTTTCGGGGGCCTCTATAACTACTTACAAGAGAATATATTCAAACTCTGTGACAAGCGACTGGAACTCTAAAGGCAAACGTTGTCCAACACTAAATATGACCACCCATACCAAAGGGTCAACATAAGGTTTGAGTTCCGTTTTCAGACCTTGCGATTCATAAGGTAGAAAATGTAAAAGTCGTCTATTTCTATAACACACGGTTAACGATGGTGTCATGTGGCCACTACATTGACCAACCGTTTTTACTTTTCCCCACATAAAGTCAGGTACCCATTAGAGGCGCCCTAAAAATCCCGAAATTAAAATCAGTCTTCAATCTTCATGGAGATCAAACCCAGGACCCCTACTTTGATACTATTATTAGTTGACATAATACAATAGCAGCCTTTTTAAGATCGACCACATAATAACTATCCTAAGTTGATTTAAATCATGGCTAATAGACTGAATGATTTAAAATCTTTTATACTTGTACATCCGTACTTCCTGTCATCTTAATACTCATGTCCACATATTTATACTTTCACACTCTATATTCAACAATTTCAAATGTAACATCATAAAGTACATTAATTTAATAATTTACCAGTGCAAGATACGTTTTCAACTAAAAATAGTTTGTATACTCAGTTTTCTTACAACAGAAGGTGGAATTCTTCAACATTGATTTGAAATGAGATTAGAGTGTATCTTTATCCCCATTTCTCTTTCTTGTAGCCATTGATGATGTCATTAAACAGGCTGCATTTGTATTCCCATGGCAAAAACCAAACAGATTTTGCAGACAACAATTCATTACTTTGAAAAACAAATAAATGTAGACATGAGATGACAGATAAAGACGCCCTCAAAGTTATACATATAGGGTGCAGGTTATCCAGTTCCCGATCAATATTGGTCATAAAAATCTTGCACAAAACATTAAGTTAATTTATTAAGGCAGTGTTATCTCAAGCGATGGATATATATATCATTGTGCTGCATGTCGGATTGGAAAGCAGGAGCCGTCTTTCCAAACGTACGGCCTATCTGAACAAACAAATCAATAAGTCTGGAGATTAAAATCCACCTACTCAGAAGAATCATTGTCCCAACTGCCATCTACGCTTCGAGGCGTGGAAGGTTGAAAAGAGGCTGAGTAGTGATGGTTGAGAAGGATCTTACAAATCCTCCCAAGATAATGTTACACCTTTGTAGAAGTCCTGATTTTCGTGGGCAGCTGCTGAGAAGTGGCTGTGAAAGTCGTCTTATACTGATTTCCGTAGAGAAAGCTTGCAGACTTATGCGTCGTATGGTGTGCAAGAGGCTTACACCTATGTGTTTTTCAACACATTGCAACAAAAAAAAAAGTTACGTTCACCACTCAATAAGATGTTTGGGTGATTGCCTTGAATTTACTTAAAGTTGTCCAGGGCGAAGTCCGGGCGCCAAGCGTTTTTCTACATTTCTGAGCTTCAGAAACTCTTTCTCCTGGCGTCTACAACAGACATTAAAGTCAAATAGAAATACATTAAAAAGGGTTGGAACATGTTAATACTAAACTGTGAGAGACATTATAAAATTCGATGCAGTAATTTTTAGCGGCCCCCGAAAGGGGAAAAGACGCTATTAGTTTTGTGTGGCCTGTCTGTCCGTCTGTCTGTCTGTCTGTCTGTCTGTCCGTCCGTCCGTCCCGTTTAGTGCTCAGAAAGTAGAAGAGAAAATGAAAATCTGACATCACGATAATATAGATCATTCAAAGTTCTGATGCAACGGCTATTTTTTTTTTTCTAAAAGCTCAAAATCTAATTTTTAAAAATATTTTATGCAAGCAGTATTTAAAGTGAAAAAACCTAATTAGTATGCAAAATAAATGAAACCTAATTTCAGACAATTAATAATCTAATATATTTCACATCATTTCACGTTTCATTTTTGTTCCAACCTATGAGTAATTATTATCTAATTACTTAACTCATTAAAGAGGTGTGGCAGTTGCCTTGCACATCGGCTTTACAAGGCTAACGTTGAGAGATCAAAGCACGGAAGATGTATATTTTGACCGCTGGGGCACTAAATAAGATCTGTCGTTTATCTTTGATATATATTTTTTTTAAATGAACTTTTAGCAGCGACTTTCGTGTACTAGCGTATAGCCCGGACATGACATGATTCTAAACTAATTTCTTAAACTTTTTTAAATATCACATTTTAAAAAATTGTTTTTTTTTAATTGCCAACATTAGAATGAAAGAAGCATATTTTTGTGCGTTTTAACTGTTTGTTGGTCTGTCCGTCACGGTTAGATAAAAAAAACTAAAGGCTTTTGAAAATAATATTTAACCTTTACTATTCATTCAGAAATATTGCGATAGTTTAAAATATCTATAATAGATTGTTTCGGATGTTTATGTCTAGATCTACATTGAAATGTTATAATAAACTAAAACTAATCTTCTATTTTTAAATTTAATATTGCATTCATTCTATTGATTATCTGGGCTTTTTATTTTACCTAAATTTTATCTAAATTACATCCAAATTATTAATAATAATAATTAATAAGATATATATTAAGAGTACTAAATCAGAAGTTTAGTTTTTGTACATCTACATCTCTACAGATCAATGCTGAAAGATTATTTAAAATCGCTCGTGTGACATATTGTATATATCAGGCTATTAGTTTGTAACAAGTCAGCATGCTGAACTGATTATCTCGACGCTCCCGGGTTATGTGTCTGTTTGTTTTACATGTTTCGATTGTTTTTTCAGAGTTAAAGATAGTTTACTTCCTATTTCAAAGCTTTCACAGGAGGGGATGGGAGCATGCACTAATTAAGCCAGGGACCAACGATAAATCCGAACTACAGTCTAGTGCGGAAACATCAAGATAAGACAGTTTTATACCCTGCTCACCATCCTCCGTCGTCCAGCGAGAAGTTAATTATTTTCAACTTTGAAGGAACATCCGAAACATTTTGCGAATAGGCGAATCTGACAGGGATCCGACTCCGACGGGGGCCGCCTCTGAGTTTGTGTATCACACAAACTCTCTTTGTAATCTTGTTTAAAGTTTTGTTTGTTCTTGTCATGAGCTTAGGCCTAGTCCTATTGAATTACTTTCGCAAATTTGTTATAGTTACCTAGATAGCCAGATGCTGACAAAGCTGTAGATCCTACATCTATCCCCAATATTTTCGCAATATTGGCATTTTTTTATTATTATTAATTATTATTATAAAATTAACTCTTTGACATATTTATTCATCTGTGTGACATAATGGGGAAATAACTATGTTGGATTAATTTTGATCATAGAAGTGATTCCCCTAACAAAGTTAATATAAGGCCTTGCAAACCGTGTTTAGTTCCACTTGCTCCTGAGTCACCAGCTTGACCACTTGACCTGTGTTATGAATAGTATGTTTTTTTGTTTTTTTTTCTGTTATTGGTCGTGTGTCTTGGGGTACTCGGAGAAGTGTGCCCTGTTCTGGAGATCTTTGGGCTAAGTATATCTTTAGTACTATTATATTTTTTATAATGTATGTATTAATTAGTGGATATATCCTCAAATGATTTCCAGGCAGTATATTTTTTGCCCTGATGTTCTGCATCCTGGGGTACTCCCGAACTGTCATTTTTGTATTTTTCTCTGAGGGATTCAACCTGTATTGAACCATCAGATGGGCTTTACATATTTTTATAGCCTTGTATCTGAGGGGTTCAACCTGTATTGAATCATCGGAGAGGCTTTACCGAATGGATGGCTATAGGTGGGAGTCTATGAAGCTTGTATGCTCATAGATTTCCCAGAAGCTTATAGTGCATCATGACCTGTTTGTTTTTTTTGGCTAAAAGTGGCTAGTGTCAGCCTGAAGCCTGTGTAACCCCAGAGTAGCCAAAAGTGTTCATGTGTTGACCTGAGGCCTGTGACCTGGCTGTGTCAGCCTGAAGTGTATAACCCCAGAGTAGCCAAAAGCGGTCATGTATTGACCTGAGGCCTGTGACCTTCATTTTTTTTTTGTACACTGCGTGTTATCCCGAATGTGACAATAAGTTGTAACATATGATTAGGGCTTTATGCCATACTATTTTTGGGTATCTTTTGTTTACTTATTATTGTGTCGGCCTGTGAGTTGATGGCCATTTCTTTTCATAGTTATAAACGTGTAATATATGACCGGTGCGGTGTACCATACTTTTCTTATGTGTATATTTTTTATAACCTCGTGTTGAGGAGGGCCCGTGAGTTGGCCATTTATTTACTATTTTACTCATGTAAATAAACATTGTATATATGTTTACCTGCGACTTTGTTTAGTCATGTTTATATACATTAGTTAATTGTATACCTGGAAGCTATACCTAATAACCTAGGCAGTACAAGTAGGGACCAATGTACCTCTGGACGAACGTGCCAGCACATCTTTAACACTGATCTGTAGACCTAAATACCCTTTGTGGACTTATATACCTAACTCTAGCTATAAGTCTAATTTGATCTTTTTAGCTATACCCGCTACAAGGTAACACTTTTTAGGTCACATGGGGCCCGTCCATTTGTTTATGAACCATTTTTAGTTCATATGGACTCCGTTTTAGGTCACAATCTGTATTAGTTTCCTTATATAAAAATTACAACGAGTATTATAAACAGGATTTACATGCTTACAATTGAGAACAGATATGACAATAAAAGAAACACGTATTTAAGGAGGTAGAAAATTAATGTGGAGTACGTTAATACTAATTATGTTTCCACGCAGTCTTAGCTGTGATCTACATAAATAATTTAAATACGCACATTACAGAAAAACACATAAATAGTAAAATTAAAAACATTATAAATAAAAAAGGAAAAAAAAAGGAGTGTATTAAATTACAGAAAAAAAAAAAAGCTTAAATAAGAAAAGCATCTTTTCAAATGTCACGAGTAGAACGGTTTGTGTATTTTTTTTTTCCCTCTGTAGTACTCTTTGTTCAAGAGGTAGTTAACCCTCTGAAGATAACTTTAAAGAACTTTGTTTTTAAACAATAATATTCTTTGTTGTTTTAAATAATGGACAGCTTTGGTTTTATCTCCTTTGACCTTTTTGTTTTGTAAGAAGTGGTTATAGTGATACTGAACTCATGACTCCATTGCCGAAGTTGTTATTGGAGGCTCACACTGTCAACGTATGATCTACTATAAAACCATGTTGCTAAGTGTCCAGAAGTAGCAAATTGTTTATTTTTTATAAATCTATATCGTATTTAATATTGCTACAAATATTTTTGTGAAATGAAAGGAAGTTTCAATTGTATTATGTAATAGTAATCATAGAATAACTAGATATACCGTTATTCTATTCTTAACCATCATTGTTATTAAACACATATATGTTTATAAATAATTCTTGTAAAAACTTTATAAGCTGTTATTTTAAATCATCATCCACATATTTGGCTTTTCTATTAAAGAATTTAAAGATGAACATAAAGGACATCCGTTCATTGTACTATTAAGCAATCAAAGAACATAAGTATCAATATCGAAAATAATTAAACCTGAAAAAACTGATAATTTTTGAAGACAAAATATTCCAATTATAATCCTTTTGATCTAGACTCAACAACACCTTACATCCGGAAATTCCCTGGCGTGGAAGTCCTTTTAAAATCGATGTTAGATCTAGATCTCGATCTAATTCTCTTGCTTAATCAAATGGTTTTATAATTTAAAAATTGTAATGGTCAAACTATAGTTTTCCCAGTGTAACCAACGAGCTATTCTTCTCTCAGCGATATCCTGAACTGTTTTATTTCTAGAAAAAAATATATAGAGCCGTTTTGAGATAGGTCTATTTTTCCAGACCCAGTTTTCATGAAGTTATGGCTTGAACAGAGATATTGTTTGATAATATTTTTAAAAAGTGTATATAAGTTGAAGAAAAAGTGTTGAATCTTTATTCCCAATTATACAGTAGTAATTGATACACATCTTATTGCTTATTGCTTTCTCTTTCTTCAGTAATTTGTAATCGTAAAAAAAAAAAAAAATTACAACATATTTAAATTTTCATCGAAACAAATATGTTTCCATAACACTTATATAATTAACTAAAACTTCGTGTAAAAAATAATAAAAATAAAACATATATAAAATAAATTGTTCGTATCTAACATGCCAATTTGGAGTAATCAAAACATTTCTTTCATTGACCAATAAAAGGCGAGGGAACTATTTTTTAGGCATGTTCCTGCCTGATTTTAGAAAAAAAATTGAGCAAAAGACGCACTGTTTGAGGCCAGATGCTGAACTTCTCTTCAACCCCAAATTTCAATTATATAAAATGGTACACACCCCCTTTCAGACCTTACGATCTAAGGGGCAGACGATGTAAAGGTCATCTGTTTCTGTGTTCTAATGTTAACGAGGATGTCATGTGGCCAACACAACGACCAACTGGCTTTACTTTTCTCCAATTGTATGGACTTCAAGGCGCCCTAAGGATTTACAAAGTAAAAATACCAGGATTTCCAACCCAGACAGGATTATAGTAGCAAGGAATATTTGTCTTTTTCTTTTGTGCTTTTATTACAAAATTATGTAGAAAATATTAAATTTGGACATTTGAATTACAAAATTAACTATATTTGTTTAAAAAAAATAGCTCTTTTTTAAATAATGTGCAATATTATGAGATCTCATAAAGAGAAAAAGATATATATATTTCCATTAATAAACAACATTAAACAGTGATAGACAATTGTCTAATTATTAGATGACATCCAAATTTTAAAAACTTAAAAAACAGTCATACTAATGTAAGCATATTATCTGACCTAAGTACTTGTTGGAGGGAACATTCCGGAAAGACTGTATAAGTTAATTTTTAGTCTTTATGGTATGTTTTATTATATTCTTTGAACGGATGTTTTGGCAGCTTGTAGACTTAGGAACTATTTAAATGCTTGTAGTTCAATAGCATTAGCAGCTTCAAATACCTCGGAGCTATTGTCTCGGATGAGGGAACAAAAAACCGAACTACTGGTCTGAATAGCACAGTCCACAGCAGCCCTTTCTAAACTTATAAAATAATATGGAAAGACAAAGGCTAAAATCAGACTGATGCGCTTCCTGGTCATGGCCACATTTCTATATGCTTGTGAGTCTTGGGCGCTGACTGCAGAGCGAGAGAGGAGGCTCCTAGCAATGGCATTCAGATGTTACAGAAGGATCCTAAGCATCACATTTAAAGATTGCATCACAAACCAAGAGATTAGAGACAGGGTTACTGCAGCGATCGGACCCAATGATGACCTGCTAACTACTGTGAAAAAAAAGCAAGCTTTAAATCTAAGACCATATCGCAAAGACCTTCCTCCAGGGAAAAGTACCAGGAAAAAGAAGCAGAGGCAGACAGAGAAAGCGATGGTAAGATAACATAAAAGAATGGACAGGCCTACCACTGAAAGAGGTTCTAAACAGCGCAAAGGATGGAGAGGAACGGAAGAAGACGGTCAACAGGTCTTGCTAAAAAAAATTCAGTATAATACAATGCGATTTTGAAAAATGGCACATTCATTTTTAATTTACAACTATATATTCATACTAAATACATTATAATTATATACATATTGTTTAGTAAGTATATATAAATCAGTAGCGTAGCATCCATGGCGCGAAGGGGTTCAATGAACCCGGGCCCACGACCATTAGGGGCCCACAGCCTGAAGTGTTACAAAATGGCGCAAAGAACTTCATTGCGCTTGAAGACATGACTCATGACCAGTTGGGGCCCACATGATGACAGCAAAGTGAAAAAAATAAGTGTACTATAGTGAAAACCAATTTAAAAAAGGTCTCCTGATTCTGTTAAGAAGCTGTATGCCTACAAGCATTGACTTTTAAGATTTGTAGAGTCATACCTGAATCAAACCTATTGACATTGTTTCTTACACAAAAAAGTTCGATCCTTGCACTTGCATTAGAAAGTCTTTTGATTAATGTACCAATACATTCAGATAACTCAATTTTGTCACACACTCAATTTGTCGTATTGTGTGAAACGGGGCCCACCAAGATATTCTTGAAATCGGGCCCATGGGTGCCTTGCTACGCCACTGATAGTTAAATGCCTAATTTTGAACACACTTTGATGGTTATATATTCGATGTTAAAACGATACAGTATAAATATATTGTACATTTTAAACAATAAAATGCCGAATCTTTTAATTGTAAAAATTTTAAAATTCCATCTGTTAAAGAAAATGTGCATAATTATAATGATAAATATGAACATTTTATGTTTAACTTTTGTGGCAGTAACTAAATTGAAAACATATGTGCATTTAAATCAAGTTTAATAATAATATCAGGTGGCCGAGCCTTGCTCGGTTAAATAATTTATAACTAAGAAAGGTAATATACTTCTGCTACTGGTGCTACAGCCCATGGAAAGATATGGCCTGCTCTTACACATCCCTCCATTCATATATCTCCTGGGCCTTTCGTCACCACGCCCTAACGGTAACCCCAAGTTTAGATATCTTGTTCAGTGTGAGAAAGTAAGGAGCAGTAGAGCAGCTGTGTAATCACCATTTCCTTTGTTTTGGTACGGGACATTAGACCATGAACACATGGTCATAATTATACCAGCAAAATTATAATTATAATAAGGCTTGACATCAAATCCGAAGATTAATGAGGAACCTACACCGCTCTACGCAATTAAAATGTAAACAATTTATTAAGCACTTAAAACGCAATAACTAATCATACATCGGTACATTTAATTTCATTACTTTCCT
The DNA here is from genome assembly GCA_021533235.1 of Biomphalaria straminea. Lineage (NCBI taxonomy): Eukaryota > Metazoa > Mollusca > Gastropoda > Planorbidae > Biomphalaria > Biomphalaria straminea. Next base: position 1,109,228 of record JADKLZ010071522.1, on the reverse strand, counting down.
TCCATAGTTCTATAATAAATCAATCTTCAATAAGATGGTGCGCAAATGTTTAATTATGTCCTTTGATACTTTAAAACTCGTTCTTGTTTGCATTGTAAGCCTAGTGACGTAAGCAGCGTTTTTCCCGTTTACGTCATGGAAAACTTTCATTCATAAATTTTCCATTTCATTCATAAATTATTCTGACCAAAATAAAATTGAGACATTTTCATATCGAAATAACGGTCGAACTCGAGTTTTCCCGATGTGGCCAATGAGTTCAGCTTTTTTTTTCTCACTAATACGCACATACCTTGAAATTTTAAAGAAAATCGTTAGAGCCGTTTTCGAAATAAAATTTTTAAATAATTTTTAAATAAATAAATAAATATATATATACAAGAATTGCTCGCTTAAGAGTATAGGATATATAACAACATTGTTAGCAGAAAGATACAATGTTTGATTTTATTTTTTTTTTACTTGGATCATAGTGGTTACTTAATTCTGTGACTTCAACACTATCTACCTAAATTACTGAAGATCGACTATACACACAAATTAACATGCGAATATAATGAAAGAATAAACATATATCATACAAAAATTAGATTTATTTTTAATTGATACTAAATATATTTATTTAAGCAAAACCTTTCTTTTTTGGAAAATAAAAGACCAAATCAGAAATGGAATTACAATAGAAATCTTAAATAAATACCACAAATTGACACTAATCAATACTGTGTCAGGTCCTTAAAAGTTCACATGGTTAAAAAGTGTTAATTATAATTAACCAACCAGAGAAAGAGGTCAGAAAAAAAGTTGCAAAAATCAGTTTTTAAAAGGTCATAGCTTAAAGCAATATGAAGAATATACGTTTCTTTGATTCTAGAAAAGATTATTTAACAAAAAATGATAAATTTGGGGGTGAAAATTTTAGTCTAAAGTGTTGACTATTTAGCAAATCAATAATTCGTAATAAGTGTTCGTGTACTTTATATCTTTGAAGTCAATTACTATTGAAATTAAACTTTAAGTTCAGAAGATAGAAAAGCTCAGTTGTTCAATTTCAGAATGTTTAATTGCTAATAATATGTGGATTTATTGTTTTATTGGTTCTGTAAAATTATATGTCAAGTAGTGCTGTATTTTGAATAAATGTATGTGAAGGAATTCATTAAAAGAAAAAAAAAGAATTGTAGAAGTTTCTTCAGTATATTTTAGTCATCCTATATGTCCCCGTTTTTTATTTTTATCATTGTGTTTACATAAAGAAATATGAGCATTGTTTTGTAAACGCAACCGTAATTAGGTCTATAAAATAATCACTATAAGGCACTAAAAACAGTAATCGTCACAAATATACTACATGTAAAAAATTAGCATAATTTATACAACAAACTAAACATAATTCAAAAGATAAACGAAATACAGTTCATATTAAAAAAAAAACAAAAGCACTTTATATTAAAATGCATCTCTTAAAGAAACAAAACAAAGTTACAAAACTTGTAATTGTTCAGCAAATAATTTAATACATACATTAAAATAATCAAAAATGCTACAGTAAACGATAATTTAGGCTCTTGAAATTATTTTAAAATATTTGATCTTATGTAATATTGCTTGCTTAATATTGCTTGCTATAAAAAGGACGTTTAAAATGACGAATGTTACGACAATGATGTTGCCAAAACATTGCGTTTACGAACTGAACAAAAATTTGATTCACCAGGAAAAAAAATGCTTTCCATTAAATTGCTTTGGAAAGTAAAATAGGTCGAGTGGAAGACTAAGAAATGGATATATTT
>JADKLZ010071522.1:1056088-1074169 GCA_021533235.1 Biomphalaria straminea | reverse complement strand
AAAAAAAGTAAAGTGTCCCATTAGAGTTGGGTGGACTCAGGGGCGCCCTAAAATCCCGAAATTCAAAATCCCAGTCTCCACCGGGATTCGAACCCAGGACCTCAGGTTCGGAAGTCGAGCGCTTAACCATTCGACCACCGCGCCCCCCAGACCTGCTCTTTAGTAATTGCTAATTCTAAACAGTTGCCAAATTTGACATCTTCGAGGGCTTTGATTCTTTGATGAATAAAATCTTTAGTGTCGAAACGACAATGGAAATCATTTAACTCGTTGCATAATGTTTTGTCTTCTCTTGAGGCAAGATTATTTTTACTTTTGACTTGCGCTCCTGCCATTTGGTTCATGATGCCCCATGCATGTTTCATGTCATTTATTAATGAAGAATCTTGTAAACTTTTAAATAAGACTTCTTTCTACTGACGTTTTTCATTTAAAAGTAGTGTAATTTTTTTTTAAATCTGCTTGAATATATAATTTTAAAAATTAATTGATAAATTTTGGAGAAGAAAAACGTAGCCGTTGAATTTTTGTTTCTGATATCTAAACGGGACAGACGGACACACAGCCTGACACAGGTCACACAGAACTAATAATGTCTATCCCCTTTCCTTAAAAATATACATTCTCACCAGACTCACTCGTAATATAAATTATAATAAATAAAATAAGAAAAGTGCATATCAAATAGTTTCTATTTAATGATTAGATTGCCATGAGATAAAAGGACTTTTTGTGTCTGTCTTTGTTATCTGTGTCTCGTATATCTTTTGTGATTGTAAAATAACAAAATCCTAAAGCAAATGGTTATTTTTAGCGGCCCTGTTAGGGGAAAAGACGCTATTAGTTATGTGAAATGTTTGACGGTTGTCCGCCGTCCCGTTTAGATCTCGTAAACTAGAAAAGACAGTAAACATCTGACACCATAATATTTTAGTGAATTAAAAGATCTGATGCAACGGCTACTTTGTTTCTCTTCTGAAAGCGAAGCCTCTTTTTTTACATCACTTATGCAAGCAGTTTTTAATAGAAATAAATCGCTTTTGCAACTATTCAGTATTATTAGTAGCAAACACGGGAGAAGGATAGTTAATTTGCGACATATTTATGCAAATGGTTTTAGATTTGTTGTCATTTTTTTGTTTTGTTTTTTTTGTTTTACTACTACTACTAATAATAATATTATTATAGCTTTTATATAGCGCTAATTTCATGCTTATAGCATGCTCAGAGCGCTTTAGTCCAATCTCATTTGTGGACCAGTGGTGGAGTGCGGTATCTAGGAGTCGCTTTTCCGTGTTGCATTTAGGCGCTCAGTAAACACAACTCTGCCGAATCGTGGGTCGAAGCTCGAGCCCCCTTTAGAGGTAGCCAAGCCAAGCACCACACAAGATCTGTCAACTTTCTTTCTCCATTCTGCTGTGTGATTTGCCTTTAATGGAATATAATTTTTATGTTTTTTTTGAAAATATTGATACCTGCCTTTTTACCTGCCTGGGTGTACCACGTATGGACAGATTTTGAGTTTGTGTTTCCACACAAACTATATTTGTAACCTTGTTTATTTCTAGAATTATTTTAGCTTTTTTGTTATGGATATTTGTCTCAAATAGCTGCAAAAATGTGTTGTTCGTTAGTTTTTTTGTTTTTTTTTGCCAATGACTTTACAAGCAGCATAAAGGATTCTATTAGGTTTATTTTTATTTTAATGCTCTGCTTGCCATATCGAGCAGTGATATTAAACATAAAATATTGCCGATCTGAGCATGATAAAACATAGACAAGTCCTTTTTGCTAACAATATATGACGACAGATGTTGTAAATTTTGTGAGTAAATATTATTATATTGTCTAGGATAGAACCAAGGCATTTAAAAGTTTGTACTATTTAAATTGTCTCTCTAGCTACAGAAACAATATCATTTTCCTTCTTTTCCCTACTAAAAAAGTAAGAAATGTAGGATTGTTAATTCTTTTTGGTGAAAAAAATATGCAAGTTAAATGAACTCAAACAAAAAAAAACAACTCTGTTAGCAAAAGAAACAAAAAATTTTGTTTCAAAAAGAAGTATTAAACATATTTTTAGGATATAGCAATGGATTACGAATCCGATTTGTTGAAAAAGCACATAGAAAAGATCTAAAGCATTTTTAAATAAATTAATAGATTATGGAATAGTGATATTTTTTAGTTCTTGGTTGAGTTTGTTCATAGTTCTTTTCATAAGTTAACATCCATTACATTTATTTAAGAATAAAACTCAGATCAGGCAGCATTCAAAATTGTTTTAATTATTGAAATATAAGAGGAATTTTACAAGCAATTAAAGCGCAGAAGATTCATATCAAGATATTAAGCCTGTTGAGCAAAGCAGCTCTAGCAAAAATACATGTATTAGATGAGATTCAGTTCCATTTGTTATATAATGTTAACTTAGCTGTCATTAAAAAGATGGCGATGATTAAAACATTATTTTAAACGGTCTATGACAAGAAAGATGTAGGCTGATGTTTTTTTTTTTTTTTAATTTCTTGAGGTACACCTGAGTTTAATGTTACTGGTGTTGATTTAGAGCCATTTATTAATACAGTTTGTTCTCTCCCTATCAGGAAATCTTTAATCCACCCATGCAATGAACCATCAATGCAAACTATTTTTTAGCAATCTATGGTAGTGAACGTTGTCAAAAACTTTGAAAAAATGTAGTAAGTCACATCTATTTGTTTACTATCATCTAAAACTTTTATGAAAAATCATCAGGTATTTATATTAACTGTCTGTATTGAGCAACAACATTATGTTTGTCTAAGTGGTTAATTGTGTTGATATATATTATGCGTTCCAGGACTCTTTATTTGTTGCTGGTAAGTGATACTGGTCTGTAAGTTTCCTGGGTCATATTTTTCTTCTTTTTTAAAAAGAGGGGGGACATTATTCTCTTTCCAGTCCCTTGGTACTCTGCCCTTGTTAAGAGATGACTGAAAAAGTATTTTGAACACTGGTGCTAGATCATTGCTTAGTTCTTTAAGTAATCCAGTTGGAATACCATCAGATCCAGAGGCTTTATTCGGTCAAATGTTTGCTAAAAGTTTTTGGATTCCATTTCTCTGTACTTCTATTTCTTCTATGTTGTCTATGCTTATACATTTACTCTGCATCTATCTGCTTAATTTTTTGATTATGTGTTTAATTTTAATATACATTTTATAAACGTTTTCTGCCTCGGTTTTTTTAAATTGTCTATATAGGTTTTCTTTATGTTTACAAAGCTTCTTTAATCTATTATTAAATGAGCATTTGTATATTTTCTTTGATGTGTATTTAGCTGGTATATGATTTTATAAAATTGGTTATGATTATTTTAAATACCAGAGCTCATCAATTGGATGGTTAATGTCTTTTTCGGATAAGAAAATTAATTGAAATTTTAATGCAGTGTGAGTTTGGTTTGGGATGGTGTTTAGTGTGACAAGTCAAAAACTCGCTGTCAGATTCGCTCACTTCTATCACAGCATTAATTATTATTTATCTTTATTTATTTATTCTATTTTAATCACTCCCCCTTTCTATGCCCTATTTCTTCACAAATCCACGCCTATTTCCTCTTTACGCTAGACATAATGTCTAACACATGGTCCATGACTGACCACTCCTCGCTTATCTCCCCTTGACCGGGGCACAGATAAACGCACGAGCGCTTACTTTGATCTTTTGCGCCAGATGTCCGACTGATGGTCGAGACCGTCTGGGTAGGATTGTCCCTCCTTCTATCCATACCCGCGCCTTTCCCTGATCAAGAGATTATTCGAGGCCACACTTCTATTGACCCTCCAAGGTGTGTCCCTTATCTGATGTCCACACCCTCGTGACTTTCCCAATATGAACGAAAGTCGTCACTAGGCTTCCATGTGAGAGACAATCCCTATCTTATCACATTTCCTGTTTCCGGTCTTACTTCCGACTTTTATAAGCTAATCTATTTCTATGTAGACACTAGGTAATTTTCATTTTCTCTCTCGTTGGCGCACGAGTCTGGACCATTTCATCTATTCTTACTCCTAGAGGATTATATGTGCCTCCCTCGGGTGTCTGCCTATGTGTATTGACACATCTGCCTATTTACGCTGAGTACCATCTGCCTATTTGGCTCTAGCCAACACTACAAGATATTACTCAGTCCACAGCCTATTTGCCATTTGGTACTAATCAGTATCGCCTGCTCACTTGGATCCACTACGAGTATCACGTACTATTAAGTGCTTTTAAGCGCTGAAAGTCACAACTCATCGTCCACTTGGCGCTATCGGCTCAAGCCTGCCTATTTTGCCTGTCAGCCTCTTAGGTACGACGTCCCCATAGATCCGTTCTGTGCGAGACGTCATAGCTTCGCCAATTCACTGGACTTATCCTGCCCTCTACGCTGCCCACGGCATATCAGCTCTGCCCGCAGTACACTTGTGCCCACGGTAGCCGGGCCATCCGCCCTACTGTGCCCACTACATATATCCGGACTCTGGACTAAAACTCCACAAGGACTATATCATCGGCGTCCCTCTTCCAGCTAGAGCGACCTCAACCACCAGCCAGGATAACAACTACTGCGATCCAACCAAGATAGAAATAGCTAAGTACCATGACAAAGTAACATATTCTCTCATTACGTGCATAAGTGATGATCAAATATAGTATTGATTAGAGTAAGACACAAACCCTCCCCCTTTTATTTATCTATGTAAATATTTATGTAAATAAATATTCTTTACATCTTTATCATTTGTATCTCTCTTTAATTGCTCGTCTCGTTGCGTGTCTGCTCCCGATTTATCTGTTGATGGGTCAGTGTGTGATATCTTCAAAAATAATCATCCCCTAGACACAAAACAAGCTAAACATATCACACGTGGCGACCCGTCACATTTAGGATGTTGCATGTGTTAGAAGTTTGTGCATCAAAGGTGTCAAACAGTCCTAATGTAAACTGAGGCAACCCACACGGTAAACAGTGCCACGATGCGTTTTTGTTGCCTTATGCATAATACAAATGTTTATTCATATGAAATGATGTGTGGTACCATTTATCACAGGTGTCACATTGGATCGCTTACTCTTTCATGGTGCATACTTTTTGTTTTACAGTTGCAATTTTTTGTATTAATATTAAGTGTGATATGTATTTATTTTGACTGTTTTTTTATTGAGAATGTCCATTTGTAATGGGCAAAATGTTTTAATGTTATGGATATGTATGTTAGATTATTTTTGAAGCTTCATTGATCTATAGTGTGATGATTGGAAATGACTGTTTCTTTTTTAGCTTCCAGTTGACTGATCTACATCTGATTTAAAGTGTAGATTATGATTTCCAAATGTCTAGTTCTACATGCAAATTTAAAAATTAACTACTAAATTAGAGGCCCCTAAAGGGGATTAGAAGCTACTGTTTTTTTTTTTTAGGACTTTCCACCCGTAGTGTTTAGATATAAGAAACTAGAAGAGGAAATTAAAATCGGGCATCATGGTATTTAACATTTGAAATTCTGATGCAACGGCTACTTTTACTTTTCCAAAATTGAAATATGATTTAAAAAAAAAAAAACACACCACTTTTAAATGAAAAACTTCAATGCGTTATTTTTTTTTGTGTTAAAGTCCATAGCCTTCCAAAATAAGAACTCAAGCTTCATTGATAGATTAGAGCATTCGGTACAAACCATTTGCCTATACGTCACAATACGAACGTCGCTTTTGATGTAAGTTAAAAAAAAAATATTTTTATAGTGCGCAGGTTGGACATATCCAAAATGTATACATTGCAGTCTAAATAAGACAAAAAAAAAAGACCCCAGATCTATATGGAGTCTAGAGTTAGGTAATTAGAATAAAATTTCAAATTCAAAATATAGTAATAAAGCCTATTATGGTATATGGCTGTTTGCTTATCTCCAGATTTCTCGTGCTTTTTGGGCTTGTCCCAGTACTCAAACTACTTTTCAATTTATGTGTTGTTGTTTTCAAATTATCGCCGTAGCAAGATGAAAACTTAGAACTTATTCAGTGAAAGTTTTGCCCTCCCTGGCCAAGAAATCTGTAATAGTGTTGCCACTTACTTCTATGAGACTCGGTACCCACTGCATTATTACAGGGTTAATATAGTGTTCCTTAATGTTGTGTGAATGTGAAACCGTGATGGCAATGTCGATATTGGGAGGTCGTGGTCCAGGGCTTTACAATTGTGTTTTGTAATTGTGTTTTGAATGTTCAATAAAAATGCTAATTAAAATACAAACAAATGAAAACGATACTAACATTATTCTTCAGATATTTGTTAAGAAATGTATTTCTATAATTGTTTTATTTGACGTTTTACTGAATAAAAGCTGCTTACCTTATAAGACGTTCCTAGAACCACAAAGGGCTAGCTAAATATAAAGACATTATAACTGACTAAAACGGTAACTAATTCAGTTTTTTTGTTATGTTATCGCTATTGTTTACATAACGATTTCTCTCCTTCCTAAGTTTACTGATTTTATTGCCTGTAATATATAACCCAGACCGTAAAAACAAGATTTTTTTCCTTCCTATATTTGCTGATTTTATTGCCTGTAATATTTAACCCAGACCGTAAAAACAAGTGTAAACAAAGAACAGCTTGCATTTTATCAGTTACTTTTAGTTCTCTGAAACAATTTTATACATAGAGTATTGTGGTTTTAATACATTTTTTCCCGCTAGTATAATACTGTCTTTTGCAAACGCTCGTCACCTCCCCTCCCCATAAAGGGATTGCGCTTTCTACAACGTAACTATCAGACCATAATAAGTCATTCTATACTGTCCATACCGGCGTGTTCTGTATGGTAACTTAGAAGAATTTCTTTTCTATTCGACATGTCGTTTGACATTTAGAAACTAAAAGACCACAAAATCAACTTTTCGAATTGGGAGTCTTTAACCATTTAAGTGCTGAACTGTTTTACAATCAGTGCATACATAATGGAATTACAATTCGAAGTAAAGTATTCCGAGTTTAAGAAAGTTTTAACACGACTAAAGCCCTACCAGTTTAGATAGCGTAGACAAATTAGCATAACCTGTCGGAAAAATATTTTTAAAATGTCAATAAAGTCAACGTACTGATACACCTAGATCTAGATTTAGTCTTTGTTATAAATTTAATCCAAAATGTTGAGAAAGAAAGACAATTTGCCAATTAAATATATTTTTTTTTCTGTATTTATAAACACATTTTGGACACCCGCTTGTCCCCCCCCCCCTAAGTTGGGGCCCGGGGGGATTTTCAAAAGCTCCCCCTCCCTCCCTCCCTTAGCTACGCCACTGAGCATAACGCTACTATACAGGGAAATATTTTATTTCGCTAGTTAATTACCACAATGTGTTCAATTTTCAAGTCTACACTCCCATACTAAAACAAAGGGTATAATCATGACATCTTCTCTAGGCCTTACTTTCTCAAGCTAAAATTAATCTCCAGCTCCCTGAAAAACGAATTCACGTAACCTGCCGCCTTGTTGTGGTATAAAGATTGGAAGTTACCTAATACAATCTACTCAGCCCCAAATATCACCGTAGATAGACACCCCCTTAAGAATTTTACAAATCTGGAAAGCATAGCATGAAATGACGCATTGCTTTTTTTTAGTAAGGTTGAGAAGTGTCTCATCGGGCTTCTGGGCGCCTCCAAGCGAGATTGTGGTGAAATAAAACACTACGTCTGCCTACAAAAATTAGTGTCTAGAAAGCAATGGTTCTTTTAACTTCTCTATGGGGATTTGAGAAAGCAACTAAGATTTCTTAAACGCTCTAATCGAAGATGTTTGCACACCATCGTGGATTTACGGTGGCAAGATTGCACTGCAGACAGCGACGTTCTTCGGAATGCCATTATGATATTATTATAGTCATACAGTCACACTGGGCAGGGCACGTATCCTAGATGAACATATCTTACTATGTAAACTGGTAGTGTACGTTTTTAAAAAAAAATATAATAAAAAATGTTAAAGTTGTTTTCATTTTTTTTTCCTTTTGTTTCCGTTTGAGAACATGTTTGTCTACATTTCGACACTGCTGTTTGACATTTTAAAGTTGAATTTTATTTTATTGTGCTTGAAAGTGAAAACATTTTGAGAAATTGAAAAAGAAAAATGAAACCAGTTCAGAAAATGTAAGTAATAACACTATTTTAATAAATATTTTCAAATAAAACTACTTGATTTAAAAACAAAGAGTAAACTAGTTTAGTATCATAATTAATAATTTTTAGCGGCCCCCGAGAGGGGAAAAGACGCTATTAGTTATGTGTGGCCTGTCTGTCCGTCTGTCTGTCTATCTGTCTGTCTGTCCGTCCGTCCCGTTTATTGCTCAGAAAGTAGAAGAGAAAATGAAAATCTGACATCACGATAATATAGATCATTCAAAGTTCTAATGCAACGGCTACTTTTTTTTTCTAAAAGCTCAAAATCTAATTTTTAAAATATTTTATGCAAGCAGTATTTAAAGAGAAAAAACATAATTAGTATGCAATATAAATGAAACCTGATTTAAGACAATTAATAATGTTATACATTGCACGGGATATCACGATATTTTTGTTCTAACTTAAGAGTATTTATCATCTAAGTAATCAACTCATAGAAGAGGTGTGGCAGTTGTCTTGAACATCGCCTCTACAAAGCTAACGTTGAGAGATCAAATCACGGAAGATGTATATTTTGACCGCTGGGGCACTAAATAAGATCTGTCGTTTATCTTTGATATAGTTTAAAAAAAAAACAACTTTTAGCAGCGACTTTCGTGTACTAGCGTAAAGCCCGGCCATGACATGATTCTAAACTAATTTCTTAAACTTTTTAAAAAATCACATTTAAAAAAAGGTTTTTTATTGCACCCATTAAAATGAAAGAAGCATATTTTTGTGCGTTTTAACTGTTGATTGGTCTGTCCGTCACGGTTAGATAAAAAAACTAAATGCTATTGAAAATATGATTTAACCTTTACTGTTCATTCAGAAATATTGCGATAGTTTAAGGATGGGAGAATACAGGAATTGAGCCAGGGACCAACGATAAATCCGAACTAAAGTGTAGTGCGCAAACATCAAGATAAGGCAGGTTTATACTAATAATTTTTGGATCCGCTTTTCTTCTAATTCTATATCTCCTATGTTGTCTACTTGGTTCAGATTAAGTAATATTTCTTTGTCTCCTGGGGCTGAGAAAGCTGATGCAAAGTAGTTGTTTAAGATTTTAGCTTTAGTTTCATTATTGTTATGCGTCAAGTTTTCTTCTCTTAATGACGCTATGCCAGTTGTTGACATTTTCTTAGACTTAATGTATGACCATATGTTTTTGTTGTTATCTTTCGATATTACATTGTTTATGTATTCACTCTGCAGCTGCCTGCTTACTTTTAAGGTCAGGTGTTTAATATTTTGATACTTTTTATGTTTTTATATCTCTGGATATTACTGGTTAGTACCGTATAATATACATTTCATGCCTTTTTTACTGCATTATTATTATAATTGTTTAGTGTATAAAGCATAAAAATGCATAATTTGTGCGTTTTTCACTGTTATAATTATAACTAAATTGTTTTCACTTAAAGATAGTAAAAAACATATATATATATATATATATAATGTTCCTCTCTTGGCAACTCACTGCTACGTACAGTGCCAATGAACATCTCACAGGATAGTTATTATATGGAATTTTTCAAAAATTCTTTTTGCAATGTCTTAGTTGACCAAAGAAAATTAATTTTTGATAGAAAATGTATAGTCAATGCAATTATAAAGTTGTTGGGACAATTGGATATGCCAAAAGGCAATCTATTTTCATTGAGTTAAATTGGGGTGTCACATGGAAACGCTGTTTTAGAATACTGGTATAACTCCAGTGGCGGGACGGATATAGTTAATGTGTGAGAACCACTGACACACAGACTAAGGCGAGTCGCACATGTCAACGGCAATCCCTAGTATGACCTGTGCTGTGCGCATGTGACCCGAAAGCTTTAACAGACGAGAAGCAATGCGTTAGAAATGTGTCAGAGAGAAACATAGTCCAGTCCAGCAGAGAAGCAGTTACGAGTGTGTGACAAACAGGGTCTTCGAAAATGTAGCTATCTCTATCTATGCATTCCTTCAGCAGCGAAGCGACTATGGCTCATCTCAAAGAAATCAGATAAATGCTTAGGTCGGAACAATGTCGCCAATACATCATTTCTCTCCTATACAAGCAGCTGATGTATTTAAAGAAACCGCAATGGGGACATTGGCGTTGCAGCTTCTGCCAGGGTGTAACGTTGGCGGCTGCAACCTGTCTTCGGGTCACCAGCTCCTGATTTTCTTCAGGGTTGATTTCCAAAGTCTTTCCTGTGATTGTGTATAGCTGTAAGGCAACAGAGGTTTGAATTCAGTTTTATACTTTTCTTATGTGGGTAGCCAGCAATGGCTTGGGAAACTTTTTTGCCTAAAGTTTACTGGTTAAGGCGTTTTTTCCCCTTTCTCATTTTTACTGAAAACAGAACCGTTGTGTGGCTCAGATATTGAGTTTTACCCTATGACAGAGATTTTGTACCATGGAATGTTTTATACTCAAGGCATAATGAATATATTAATTGCAATATTAATGCCTGATTGTAACCAATCGAGAAGTTACACTGGAAATACTTTCTTCCATGCTAATATTAGACACATAGTTTTATGCAAAGATGTAATACGACACCACTTGAGTTGTAGTTTTTCAACACTGTTGGACGACTTAAGAAACTTTCTATTCTAATCGTTTAATATAACTGCATTTTAAACTTACATATCACAAAAGCATCTCTTCAACAGAGAGAGGCTTGGTCACATGGTGTAGTGTGTAAAAAAAACATAACATTTCCCTTGTTTACTCAGCACTTACCACAACACTTAAAAACAGGAAGCAATGCAGTCGACTGTAAATATTGTTGTCACTGTTTTTAAAAAACAACAACTAGGGTTTAATATATGACACTTTAAGTATTGCTAGTTGTATTTATTTCTCTTGGTTAGATTTTTATAGGTTACTTCAATAGCGGATATGATTTTAAGAGTTTTTGGGATTCAGTTAATGATTTTGACAATGGGAATGACTGGTAAGAAATCGAGTTAAGGGTAAAAGTTTTATGTTGTAAAAATTTTAAAATTACTATTACATCTCAGTTTTATCGCACTTTTATGACATAAAGTAGCAGATAAATGTGTATTTTTTTTTCATTTCTAGGCTACTTCTTATATACCTTCTTCATCCCTTTTTTCCCTCTCTGTATATCAAATATATTTTTGACTTTTTTAAATTATTTGAACTTCCATTGAAACAAAAGGCCTGAATTGTAACTAGACAATGATTTCTGTAGTTGATAATTCCTCTCAAATTGGCCTGTCTATCCTTTCGTCATTGTTTCTTGTTCTACTCTAAATGCTTACGTTTCTAGACCATCCTATCAGAGCCTACTTCTTGTAAGCCCAATTATATGTCTGTGTACATGATTGACAATGGATTCTTTATTTAATTAACAAGGTAATGACCTATATTCTTTTTAGTTTGCATTCGTTTAGCTAACTACTCTTTTATTACGCATCTGTAAAAAAGTAACAATCTAATTATAGGTTATACTTTTTGTGATTAAATCTAAATCACAATTTAAATACACAATCATGCCATTTATAAATATACTTATTATTTTAACTGATGATTATGATCGATAAGAAACATAGTTCGTTTATCGTGATTCGATGATGGTCACTTTGTAATCCAGGGAGCTGAAGGCTTTGCGCTTGGTTATATGCCTCCTCGTGGGGCTAGTGTGACCTATGTGAGCTCCGATTGTTCGGCCGCACACTGGGCAGGGTATTCAAGCTGCAGCTTGTGTCATTGGCCTTGCTTTTCTTCTCTGGCGTTAATCTTTTGCAAGCGTTTATCTCTTTTCCTCAGCAACTTGTGCACCAGTTTTCACAGCGCGACGTCATGATGCTCTATCATATGCCTCTGTCTTCCAGGTATCTGGGTCTATACTGAACACCTTCAAAAAAGCTTTGAATGTGTCAATGAAGCGCTTTCTTTAACCACTTTGCAAGCGCTTTCTTTCGCTTATTAGCCATTCAAGAGTCGTTTAAGGATGCGGTGGTCTTTCATTCTGCATCCGGGTCCTGTCCATCGCAGCTGGAAGTTAATTAGCATTGCGTGGATGCTTTGTGTAAGTAGTGTAAATAAGTTGCACATTATCTGCTTGCGTCCAACGTGACGAAAGGTCATGTCCAGAGTGTGTATTTGTGTGTATTTATAGAGGTTTTGCAATGTCGTGAGATGTGCGTCTTGTTTCGACCACTATGTACGACAATCTTTTCGAATAAAGCCATGTTATTGGTATTCAAGTTGTTATTATTTCATTATAATTTATTTCACACGATTATGTGTCTGGATAAGTGTTGGAATTCTTAAACAATGGATAAATTACTCAAACCGAAAAAGTTAGACATTGATCCAAGCACTCTTCTGGCCTGCAAAACGTGGAGCCAATGATAGGATTCATTTTAAAAATTGTATTTCGTCCATCAAGGATATTAACGAAGACTTTAATCCAGTGATTCCCAAAGTGGTCCATGAGTTAATGTGATCTGAAAGGCAGGTAAAATAAAGTGATCTGTTTCTGTGGCCTAACAAATGATACGTACTAATCAGAATGGTGGACACAAAGACGCATTTTAATTTCAACATTTAAAAAAAACAATCTACACCTTCCAGTATTTATTTTTGACATTTTTTAAACATGCAAATAAATTCATAAAGGATTTTTATAATTTTTTAGAGTATTTTGTTTTACTTAAAGTATTCTAAAATAATTTATGTTTCTTTCAGATTCCTTTATCTTAGAGTGTCCTCCTGTACAGCAAGGTGAAGCGGTAATAGTCAAAACATATTTCCCAGGAAATCATGACCAGTTAAAAAATAGCGTCTTAACACTTTTCTTTTACAGAAATAACGACCTAATAGGTAATTGTGAGCTCCATTTTGAAAATATCTGCCAAAATGAGCATAATGATGCAAATATCAAATTACAACAAATTTTTACTGCTGGCGAATACATCTCTACAATAACATCAAGCACTAACACAAGTTGGAGAAAAACGTCAACCAGTACGCTATTTCATGAAACGTGGAGAGTGCAATTAGCAAAAACAGAAATCAATAAAAGATGTGACATTCAACTCTATGGTATGAGTTTAGAGATAGATATATAATAAAAACATTAATCATTCCCCAATCATTTCATCATCAAATTATTTTTTCTAACAAATAGTAATAGTAAAAATCATGAAATAAGCAATATGTGATATATTCATTTGTTATTCATGACAAAAAGTGTAACACATTAGATAATAATATAAAAAACGCCATTATAAATTATAAAAATACAACAAGAATAACTATAGAGGTTATGTAAAAAATGTTTTTATGTTCATCCACTTAAGATAAAAAGGTAAGCTATATATACTTTCTTCCAGCTTGCAGAAGTCCACGAACTGCTGAATGAGGTTTCGTTGCATTCTTCGGAACACCATCAGGACTTCTCTCTCTCTCTCTCTCTGGTCTGGGCAGCTGTACAAATGTCTTTAGGGTGCAGACCTTGCCGATGGTTTTTTTTTTTAGGCATTGGTGTTCTCCCTGCATAGCGAGACACGCATAGTTCTTGGCAAATATCTGGGTGCAGCCATCAGGATTTGAGTTCCTCGCATCAGCACAGGCAGATTAACGGATGCCTTTAATGTCCTCAGCTAAAGGCTTGAGGTAAGACACAACGTTGTCTTGTTATATCTGGCTGATAGAGGCACTCACACAAAAGACGTCTGAAGTAAAAGCGTTGGTTTAACAATTGGTCTCGGTCCTTCTCATGTTTCTTCAACTGTCTCTTTCTGCGAGTCACCCTTATTCACATTCCAAAAGCCAGTCAACATCTGTTTTTGAAACGTGATCAAGAAATATACCACATCGGGGTAGAGTTCAAATAGGTACGTGTTTGGACTATCCTATTCATCCAGCGGGGCATGCCGGATACTTTTTTTAGAGTTACGATATTTTTTGCAGCACTTCAGTCTTCGCCATTTCAGCTTTCAGATTCAGTTTATTTAGCAGTTTTAAAGAAGCCTTATGAAATCTCACTTCTGACACCAGTGTAACGCCTTCTCTCTTACTCAGGCGTTCCGTAAACACTGCTAAACACACAACATATGAACACATCAAGAACTTCACAACTAGAGCCCTAAAATATCTGGTACTTTAATAAATGGATGGATAAGAACCAACAAGACACAATTGGCAATACATCAACACTGAAAATGATATAATATACATCACCGTACTAAACTAATAAACTTATTGTCTCTATCTTTTCTTGGACTCGTAAACATTACTTGAGGACTCAATCGAGACAGACTTCATAGTCGACTCACAGTCAACGGTCTCCTCCGTTTCCTGTCTTGAAACTGCGGCTCTCTTACACACTGTTCCTTTCGTACACTTATGATCAGATGACTGTACCACGAGTTACGTGCAAAGTTCATAGCTTGCCCTTCGATTTAGAACGCTAAACTGTTTTGACACTGTGTCCCGAATGTCAGCTAAACCTATAGTTTACCCTTTTGCGCCGCCAGTAGGGTTTATATATATATATATATATATATATATATATATGTACTTGTAAGTACAGAAGACTATCCATCGATTCCTTTAGAGCAGAATAAAAAAAACGCTAATAGCAGAAGAAATTACTTTACCTAACTCAAAAAATATAGAATCCATAATTTGTAAAATTAATACCAACTCAACATCCCTAATAATAGGCAGTATTCACAGACCACCAAATTTTTGTTTCGAATACACTCAAGAACTGTGTAATTAGCTTACTACACTTAAAGAGACAAATAGAAAGGCAGTTTTCTGGATTATGGGTGATTTCAACCTACCTGATATAAATTGGAAAACACTAACAATAGAAAAACACCAAAACCTTAAGGACATAAATGAGCTTTTCATAGATACCTTATACAACCTAGGGTTAGATCAAATCATTAAAAAGCCAACTAGATTAAACAACACATTAGATCTCTTCTTAACCAACAGACCTGGATTAGTAGTTAATTATGATATTATGCCTGGACTATCAGACCATAAGATCATAAAAATAAACAGTCAGATAAAAGTAGTAGCTAATGTAAAACCTAAAAGAAAGATCCCACTCCGGAACAAATGTAACCTAACGCAACTACAACAAGCTGCATTAAACTTTCAACAAACATTCTTATCTGGAAAAAGACATTAACAAACCATTTGATGACCTCTGGAATTTCATAAAAAACAATCTTAAAAACATTATAGAAAATCATATACCAACTAAATAGGCATCAAACAAAAAAATTAATGCTGGTTTAACAATAGATTAAAGAAGCTTTGTAAACAGAAGGATAACCTATATAAAAATTTAAAGAAACTAAGGCAGAAAGAGTTTATAAAAAGTATCTAAAAATTAAACACCTGACCCAAAAAGTGAGCAGACAGTTGCAGATTGAATACATAAGCAATGTAATATCGAAGGAGAACAACAAAAACCTATGGTCGTACATTAAGTCTAAGAAAATGGAAACAACTGGCATGACACCATTAAGAGAAGAAGACAACTTGACACATAACGATAATGAAACTAAAGCTAACATCTTAAACAAATACTTTGCATCAGCGTTCTCAGCCCCAGGAGACAAAGACATATTACTTAATCTGAACCAAGTAGATATCAAAGGAAATGAGATGAGAAGATGATTACGTCTTACGCGTCATGCATTCAGTCATTCATATTAACCAATGACTTAAATTCTGCCAAATCACTTGTTTTTCTGGCTAGTTCAGGCAATCCATTCTATGCTCTAATGGCACTAGGGAAGAAGGAGCTTTTGTACTAATTTGTCCTAGCATATGGTATGAGGAATGTGCCTTTTTCTTTGTGTCTTTCTGAGTATTTTATTAAATTTTGTTTTTGTATTTGAAGATTATGGTTCAGTGTTTTATGTATAATTGCTACTTTACTTTTGAGTCTTCTGTCCTGAAGGCGTTCTAAATTTAGGGATTTTAATAAAGGCGTTACTCTAGTCGAATGTAAATATTGATTTGTTATGAATCTCACTGCTCTATTTTGTCTTTTCCAGTTTCTTAAAGTTTTCTATAGTTTAAGGGTCTCAAACAGATCATGCATATTCTATTATAGCCCTAACCAAGGTTAAATAACATTTTACTTTATGCTCTTATTTGATTTATAGAAATTTCTTTTAATAAACCCTAATGCTTTGTTTGATTTTTTTCTATTGTTTCAAAATATGGGGAATACATGACAGTTTTTCATTTATAATAACACCTAGGTATTTTGCGTTTTTAGTCTGTGTTACTGGTTTACCATGAATAAGATAAGTGGAATTAATTTGTTTTAGTTTTTTTATTACTCTTAATAATTGACATTTTTCTGAGTGGAAAAAACATGCTCCAATTTGATTCCCATTTTTTAAATTCACCTAATTCTCTTTGTAAAATTTCTGTATCTTGTGTTGTTTTTATTGTTCTATATATTACGCAATCGTCTGCGAATAATATGTTGCTCCTTATTTAATGCAATTTGGTAAATCGTTTATGTAAATTAAAAATAGTAGTGGTCCTAAGACTGTTCCTTGAGGTACGCCTGAGTTTACTGTTATTGGTGTCGATTTAGAGCCATTTATTATTACAGTTTGTTCTCTCCTTATCAGAAAATCTTTAATCCACTAATGCAGTAGATTATCAATGCCAAAATGTTTTATTTTTTTTTAGTAAACTATGGTGATGAACTTTGTCAAAAGCTTTAGAAAAATCTAGTAAGATAGCATCTATTTGCTCACTGTTGTCTAAGCCTTTTGAAAAATCATCAATAAGTCCTATTAGTTGTGTCTCACATGATCTACATTTCCTAAAGCCATGTTGGTATGGAGTAAGGACATTATGTTTGTCTAAGTGGTTTATGATGTTGCTACACATTATCTGCTTTAGGATTTTACATGTGAGGTTGGTTTGTGTTACTGGTCTGTAATTTTCTGGGTCAGATTTGTCTAATTTCTTAAAAAGAAGGGGTGACATTAGCCTCGTTCCAGTCGCTTGGTACTCTGCCCTGGTTAAGAGATGCCTGAAAAAGTATTTCGAGCCCTGGTGCTAGCTCACTGCTTAGTTCTTTGAGAAGTCTTGCTGGAGTGCCATCAGGCCCGGATGCTTTATTAGGTTTGAGGTTGGCTAATCATTTTTTCGGATTTCTTTTTCTTGTAATTCTATATCTCCTATGTTGTCTTCTCAGTTCAAATTAAGTAATATGTCTTTGTCTCCTGGAGCTGAGAAAGCTGTTGCAAAGTACTTGTTTAAGATGCTAGCTTTTGTTTCATTATCATTATCTGTTAAGTTGTCTTCTGCTTTTAATGGCGCTATGCCAGTAGTTTCATTTTCTTTGACTTAATGTACGACTGTCACGATACTGTGACGCCGGGGATTGTATTTATTTGAATAAAAATGACGATGACGATCTAGGATTTAACTGAGTAATGCTTTGATAATAAAAAAACAGGAACCTTTATTTAAATCCAACATAAGTACAGCTATCTACAAAAGATATAAATAAAACACGTAGTTTAATAAAGACATACTTTTCTTATGTAAAAATACTAGATCTACAAATGCGACTAACTTGTAGCAGATTTCTAGGGCGCGCTTTTCAAAACGAGTCTCATTGCCGCAGCTAATTTATTCTAACCAATCAAATTTGAATTGAGACGTCTGCAGATCACGTGGCTAAAGTTCTGGAAGAAACTAGAATAATTGCTGGGCCTTTCCCAAGGTACTGTTAAAAACCCAGATTTCATATGTGTATGAGTGTCCTTATTAAATTATGAAATACATAGATAAACTTAGATTTGCATATGTGACAACGACCATAAGGTTTTGTTGTTATCTTTAGATATTACATTGT
>JADKLZ010071522.1:1006529-1026088 GCA_021533235.1 Biomphalaria straminea | reverse complement strand
TACCTTTGATGGGAAGTTTTACCCAATCTATCTATACAAGACAATTTATTATCCATGCCTCACCTACACCCCATAAACATTTAATGATCATTTCTAAATAATTTATTATCCATTCCATGCCATTCCCAGACCCATTTCATTAGACATATATTTTCAAGAAATATTAAATGATGTGGTGTCAAGTGGGATCTATCCCCTGAAATTCAGTAAAATGTAAAACTCATAGATCTAGTTATTTATTTGCTATGACACTCTGATCAACTTGGACTTGTGATACATATATATATATATATGTTTCTTATCAGACTTAATGAAGTTTTGGTGCATTTTATATCTGTAATAAAGCTACAAAAGTATCATAATAATTTGTGTTCTAACCATTGGTATTTTTCTTGGCAACATTTCTGATCTAGTCTGTGATAAATTATAAATTTAAAAAAAAATGTTTGTAATGTTTCAGTTATTAACAAGTAGAACCATGGCAACCAGTTCTGATGATGTACCAGAATGGCTCAAGGATCATACTTATTAAATACTACTCTCTGGGCAGACAATAATAATATTGACACCTATTCAATATTTAATGTAAGTACTACTATACAATTTTTATTTTAGTTACCATCTAATAGATGTTTTGTGAAATGTGTGATTTTCATGGTCAAGCAACATCCAAATATCTGGGATGGAATTTAATATTTTTCTCATTTTTTTTTTATAACACTCTAAAGCAAAACCATCTTTCATGAATGCCTAATATATACCTTGGCTGATATGCAGGCCATTCCTTTACGGTACAATAAACTGTTAGACTAAATTAGGCAAAAGTATTTCTGATAATTTGTTTGTTTGATACAACAATGTAGCCTATTCAATTTAATATAATTTTTTTAATTTTAATGTTATCAAAAGAAATTAGCCAAAATGCTTAATTGTATAATTACAGTTATGCTTGGAAATGCAAGAAAAAGGCATGCATTCCTGAAAAGTCAATAATTGGTTCCACCTCGTAAAGGTAAGGTATGGTACTGCAATTTTTCCCTGTGCACTTTTCTCAATTGCTGAAGTACTTGTATTTTTGAAAAACTAATTTTCCATGAAAATGTAAATCATAATATATGTTATAATATATGTTATAGCTGCTTTTAGATGAGTGCAATGTAAATCAAATTAACTAAATATCTGCCTTCACCCATAGTAATAATTCATTACTTTTAAGGTCAGGGCTATGCTAGTGTCTACACATTAACTCAGTAGCTCATTTTAGGTACAGATTATTTTTAGAAAAGCACACTTATATAATTATACTTAATAACATATATACTTTTAGCAAGGTCAACACTTGTATCACACATATTTTTTAATAATTTTTTTTTAATACTTGTATTTATTTTTTTTTTGACTAGATAACTTTCTGTTATGAGAAAAGATGAGATTCTTGGACTCCTGCATAGCACCACCAGAAAGGAAAATCCCATCATGTTGCAAAATAAAAGTCTTGGACCAATTTTAATAAGTTATATTATATTGTAAGCTCTATACATATTTTTGTACATCCTGTCATTCAGCCAACAGGTTTGGATATAGTACCTTTAAAAATGTTTGAGATTCTACTAGAAAACTATTAATCTGAGCCCCATTTAAACAAGAGGGAGTGCCGTGGATGATTGGTAAAGCACTTGGCTTCTGAACTGATGGTTTCTGGGTTTGAATAAGATTGGGATTTTCAATTTCAGAAGCTACTCTGAGACCCCCAAGATCTAATGGATATCTGGCATTAGTTAGGAATAAGTAAAGGCGCTTTTGGGATCTGTGGCTAAATGGTTAAGTCATGGGTTTGAATCTCTGAGACTCAGATTTTGAATTTTGAGATTTTTAGGATGCCCCTGACTTTCATTGGGAAATTAAAGATGGTTGATTGTTGTGATGGCCACATGACACCCTGACCAAAGAATCAATTGACCTTAACATCATCTGCCCTATAGACTATGAGGTCTGAAATGGGAACTTTTTCTAAAGGTGGTTGGTTGTTGTGCTGGCTACATGACACCTTTGCTAACCAAGGGACACAGAAACAGATAAACTTTATATCATCTGCCCCATAGATAGCAAGATATGTAAGGGAAATTTTTCTTTTTTTTTATTAAAATAAAAATCTAAGAAAATGATGGCAAAAAAATAATAATTAATTAAGTATTCTTAGTGCCTATTGCAAAAGTTACTGAGTTATAAGTGTATTGAAATGAATGGATAATCATGAAATTGTTAATTAATTACTGCTATCATTCCATAAATCATAAAAATTTATTTTTTTTTAAATTAATTTCAAAATTATTTTTTTCAAGCATAGAGTTCACATAGAGTGAATTTTTTTTATTTGGCTAATGCTTTTAATGTATCATATTAGTTTTTATTTTTTTTACCCTGGATATTTTAAAAATATGTCCACTATTCTCATATGTTCTTTATAATGTAAATCGGTATTCATGCAATGCTCAAAATATGCTATAATCTTTAGGCCATACAGATTTGTATAAATTAGCTTGTTCAAATACATTGTAAATGTATATTGTTTGGATAAGAATAAAGTTTGTTTGTAGACAATTATTGTTAAAGATATGTTGATGCTCCTGCTTAATCAATTATATGTACAGGTCATTATTTTTAACACGTCTGATAATAAATGACAGTACAAGTTAGTGAATGAAAATTTGTCATTATTTCAGCTGCTACATTAATATGACATATCATTACTTTAGTATATGTCATATAACAATTTAAAGCAACATTTTGAAATGAATAGTCTGTAGAATTGACAGTAAATACATTTAAGTGATGGGCTGTGATCTGTGTGAATTGAGAGCTGAGTATGTATTGAATTTGTTAATGAACAATGAAATTTTAATAAATATTTTTATTTTAAAATTAATACAAAATTTAAAATAAACTTTGAAAAGGAACCATAAACATCTACTTTATTTATTTATTTTTTTCATCAGAACAGAATTTCCAACTCTGCATTCTTTAAATAAATTATCATTTATTTACAGTAGTGTCAGAACACAAAATCATAGTTTATAGTAAAGTAAGTTAAGCTTTGATCTCTTATAAAAATTTGTATATAGACTACACACATTTAAATTATTATTTTTAATCAAATTGGAGTTTCATCCTTGAGTTCAACTAGTACATATACTTAGGCATATTTGACAATAAAAAA
Organism: Biomphalaria straminea; assembly: GCA_021533235.1. Lineage (NCBI taxonomy): Eukaryota > Metazoa > Mollusca > Gastropoda > Planorbidae > Biomphalaria > Biomphalaria straminea. The sequence continues at coordinate 1,022,871 of JADKLZ010071522.1, read as the reverse complement.
AAAACTTAGTCAATGAAATAGTAATACTAGCAAATGAGATAAAAGTGAATTAAATATCACCAATGCTATTGAAGCCACTATTGCTTCTTTTTATCTTGTGGACTGCAATTGAAGTGGCTATTTATTTTACTGATCATCTAAGCTGATATGTCAGTGTTGTCTCTTTGAAACCCAAGCTTATTTTCTTGGTAACTGGAAGTCCAGATATTTGGAGTTTCATTTTATACACCTATACTTTCCGAAATGGCAGTCCGATAGGAAAAACCTAATTGCTTAACATGTCATATGCATATAACAGGAATGAAATGACTTGCTTCAACTGACATAGAAGAGAGCACCTGGTTGCATACAGCTTCAGAACTAGACAGCTGGAGGTCACTTACAAAAGTGTGGTATACACCAAAAAAAAAATTAATTGCCGAGGGTAGACGGCAAAAAAAAAAGAAAAAAACAGATTCTACCACTGGCAGACAATGGTTATGCCTGTGCTTGGTGTGGCAAAATATGTAGGTCACAGCTGTGGATGAGTAGCCACTGGAAACATAGCATATTTCTCATATGTCTTCGAGCTTAAAGACAAGCCAATCATTTTTGTAATATAGTTTGTAGCTTCTGTAAATGCATGAACTGCCATTACAAATGACACAAGTCCCATGTGAGTTTGATGAATTGTAAACATGTTATTTCTTTGCTTTATATTAAATGGTTCTTCTCTCTGTTCCACTAGGTACTTGCGTTTATTCAAATATCATTGATATCGTAACATGGCATCAAAATAAAAGCAAAAATCAAATTAGTGACTGATTAATCTATCCATTTAGCCTTTTAGGCAAATCATTTTTTTAATGTCAATATATAATGATCCTTTACACTTTGTGACTTTACTATACTTTGAAGTAGATTTCTTAAGCTTAAGTCGGAAGTACACCTTGAGTTTTACTGTAATCTAGATCTAGAAGTAGAGACGGTACAGTAGTCCCAGTAGTACCCAGTAGAGTCTAGACTAGAGTCTAGGCCTAGCCTGGCCTAGGCTATCTCAACTATCTATCATATCCGATATCGTGGACGTTGTCAGAAAAGTAGGCGGCTTTGGGTTTATATATCATTCCATGAAAAAAGACCCTGGCTAGATTTAGATCTACTGGTCTGGACATCTAGATGAGTAGATCTAACTAGAATTAAACTAGAAAACTAAATTTAAGTAGCTTCCTGGATCTAGAACTAGAATCTTTATTAGATCTTGTTGCGTCAAACGCTTCATTTCTGGTTATTGTTTTTAATAAATTCATATAAAATACATTATATTTTGGCAATAAAAAATACCCAGTTGATGATAAAGTAATTCTAATGATTTATTTAAGAATGACCCCAATAGTAGATCTATGTGTTTATTTAGATCTGTATCATATTATTATTAATTATTCTTATTTTATATCAATTGTCCAATAAAATCTAGATCTATTTGATTTTAGATTAGGCTATAGTATTTTTGTTTTTTTTTGTCATTTTATTTATATCATTGTCAACATTACAGATATAAACTTTTTCTTTGTTTCCCACGAGACGTGTGTCACTGTGTGCCTATAGTCGTTTCGAGAATAATAGTAAAAAAAAAAGAGTAGAAATGCGTAGCTTGGAGTGACAAAACAGTATTAGGCCTCCTATTTTTATTTTTATCTCTTGCAAGTAAGTATATCGTAACAAATACGCATTAACGGAACGGTAGACAGGTCTTCATCCAGATATAGTGTAAATAAACCAAACACAGAAACACTGAAAGATTCTAATTTCGGAATTTAGATCCTATTTTTTAGAAAAAAAGGGTCATTTTATAGGGTGATCGAAAAAAACAACTTTTGTGACGATCTCTTATTCGGGAAAATTTTATCAATTATATCAGATAGTCAGAAAATGGATGAAGTTTTGACACATCTAATCAAATAGAGAGTACAAAAGTTTTACACTCAATGAAGGTCGATTCAAGTGACTTCCGGGAATAAATCTCTTCTTTGGCATCATCATGGATTTCTCCACATTGCACCATGCGCGAAAAAAGATGCGCGACGGCACTTCGACTCTCTTTGGCTTTGTAAAAAACTCGAAGCTGGTGTTCCATTAGTATAGTTCCATGAAGAAACATATCAAAATATGCTTAAAAATACAACAAGGATACAGGTAAAGAAAACTTGACAAAAGAACTAGAAGGAACTGCTGCAAGCTTAGAAAAACTTCAAGAGGAAGATAACGACGATATAAATGAACTATTTTCAACGATAACATTAAAACAAACTGAATTTATGGAAGACATTGATATGAATTACTTAACAAAGAAAGTAAAAAAAGACACATTGAAGATAAGTAAATAATGTACCGAGATATAACATTATGTACCTGCCATATCAACGTTTATAGACAAAAAGATGAACTTAAAAATTAAAAAGCTAGCCAACGCACGTGTTTATTATTCTCTCTCTTTACACAATAGAGACTGCAGAAAGAATTAAATGATTTATTAGGACGATGCATATTTGAACTCAAACTTTTCTAATCCCATCGTTTTACTATGTAAACTGTCACCAAAAGAAAAATTTAGGGTAGATTTTGGACATTTCTTGTTTAAAATGATAAAGAGCATACAATCTCGTACAGAAAATGGTTGTAAGTTGCTCATAGCAGAGATGAAACATATTTTTGAAATGAGAGACATTTTAAACAAGTTCAAAAAACGTTGATTAGAAGCTACATAAGCAAGTTTGTATTGAAAACAAAAGTGACATTTTTCAACGACAGAAAAGAACGAAACTCTATGATTACACAGGACAATATAATTAAATGCACACTTAACTATAAAGAACTAATAAAGATAAAATGTACAGATAGACTACAATTGTTTTAAGTACCTGGAATAAAAAAAGGTGCAAATCTAACAGGACTGTAGGCCTACAGCTGTGACGAGATTTATTAAATTACTAATGTCGAGCGATTGTTTATTGCTTAGAATATTTATCTTAATGCTGTTATTACAACCCTAACCCAAATTACTACTTTATGGAGCAGAGACCTGGAGAACCACCGTCCCCACCGTCAAAAAAATCCAGGTATTCATCAACACCTGCCTGAGGAAGATTCTTGTGATCCGCTGGCCAGACAAGATCTCGAATGAGGAACTGTGGCAAAGAACAAAACAGCAGCCCATTGAAATAGATATCCTTCAGAGACGCTGGAGATGGATAGGTCACACCCTGCGCAAGCCCGCATCCAACATAACAAGGCAAGCCCTAACCTGGAACCCCAAAGGAAAGAGGAATAGAGGACGGCCCAGGAATACATGGCGCCGCGATCTGGAAACAGATGTCAAGCAGCTGGGCAAGACATGTGGACAGTTGGAGAGACTCGCCCAGAACCGAGATGCCTGGAGAAAGCTGGTTGGTGGCCTATGCCCCAGTACGGACCACAGGCTGAGATGAGATGATATGTTATTACAATAGTTTTATGAATTAGTAATATGGCATGATACATTTTTATATATGTTGCAAAAAAAAGTAAATAGTGTTATATATTAGCAAGCTATACGATGAGATGACATGCAATTTCAATTTTTGTTAAATTATATCATTTTGATAATTTCTTGAGAATACAGATGTTTCTTCAATGATTTACAATCTTTACCATGTGATGATTCTGTTTTCTCAACAATTAGTATAAGGAGAATTCACCAGAATTAGAGAAACATAAATAGTCACAGGTCTCAATCAAAGAAATCCTATATATGTGGTAATCTGCATTGTACTTTAATTGCATTTCTAAATCTCAGAATACATTAAAAATAAGCACTTGGTTGATAGAGGTAATACCTTCTGATATTCCACTAATTCGGAGCCATTTATTAAAAAAGGGCCCTAAATATGTCTATTCTTTATGCAAAGTTCGATTGTGTCTATATATCTGTCGATATAATTTATATTTTAATTATTATTTTATTATACTTATTAAAGTACGCTTAATTTGAATTCTCTTAAAATTGCAATGTTATTATTATTTTTAAACATTACGAAAGGAAACCTGGGATGTTACATGACTTATGAAATTTAAAAAAACGAACAGGCATGTCTACAAAATCAAATTAAAAGACTAAATAGTAGAATATTCTTTTTAAATAATGTTGAAGAACAGTTATTTGCTAAATACATAATAAACCATTAGCAGAGATGAGATAAGAATATTTAAGTAAAAAGGATTAGGTATAGTACATTTTTGATATAGTCTTGAAATCTTTTTTATATCTATCTATTCTAGATTCCAGAAATGTAACTTTTATGCTTTTCGTAAACAACAAAGAGGTACCTGACAATGGTATAATTAACATTGCAAAAGATGATGACGAAATATTATTCAATATATCATCTAAAGAATTATCAGATGTTTTAAGGCTGCATTATGAAGTCAATGATCAAATCACAAGTGGCCAGAAAATTCGTGTGAAACCACAGAATATAACTTTGAAAATAAAGTTGTGTGACAGAGAACTGCGAAGTTACAACTTGAGTTTACTTTACGGTATGTACAATTTAAGTAGAACACTTTAAAGTGGTGAAGTTAATTGTTACCATTTATGTATTATTATGCTGTATACATATGCCTACACCTTCTATTTCTATATTTCTATTTTTTATATTATGTATATTAAATTTCTCAAATAAACATAACTTATGGAGCAAAATTAGAGAAATACTGATTTACACTTGTCGCATTACAATTGAATTTCAACACGATACACACTTACACAGGCACTATGTGGCTACCTTGTTATGTGTTTAGTTTAGTGCGATAGCGCAACAGTTGATTGGATTTATCGATGGTCAAGGGTTCACATCCTACCCTCTGCCATCCCCTCTAAAACATGCAAAATAATTTACAAACATCTGTTTTGATAATATAACTTTATCACTAAAAACAATATAGTATTATTTTTGTCGTATTATAACATCAATAAAACATTAAGTAGTGTATTGTGGACATATATCCTTTGATTCACATTATCCCTTTATAATCTCAGTTACGGACCTTTTTAGAGGTTTCACATTTACTTTTAATGTTTTTTTAGAAAAAAAAAATTATATCAAGATCCCATTCTACATATTTTTTACACACTTCAACTTTGTGCACAATCTTAGTTTTTATTTGCAAACTTTCTTCTTATCCTTTGTGATATAACTTTTTTTTCACCGATAAATTACAATTATATGTTGTTTTATGTAATACACGTATATTTTACTATCATATTGTAACGAACTTCACTTCTCAGGCCTTCTGCTCACACTGCTTAACACAACACAGCACATCTAATACAAGAACTTAACAAGAGCTTCATTAACAACAGTGGCGATTTAATAATAAACACATCAACCACAGCTAATACACACAATTGTCTACATTAATTTCAAATGCTTAATAACACAATGGAACTGCTAACTAACACAACAAGCATCTAGAGCGTATGAGCTACATTTTCAAAGCCTTCTTATTCTAACACACACACAGTTCTAACTGTCTCTCTCTCTAACTGTACTGGACTACCACTGTCTCTCTAACTGGACTACATGTCTCTAACTGTAACAAAACACACACTGTCCAATACACACAGATCTAACTATCACTGTTCTAGTCCGTCCAAGCTCAAGAACACATGAGCACAGGTACAGGTAACACCATGGCCAGACGTTGACCTGTGACCCGCCTAAGCCTGTATCAGTTGGTCTCACACATACACACATTCAGTTCGCCACTGGAGATGTAACAATATTTTTGCATGCTTTGATTTTTTTCAAATATCATCTACTAGTCGACCGGCGGCATAGCATACGCCGCTATTTTGCAGGGCAGGCCATAGGCACTGCAACATATGCCGTGGGTCCAGACTTTCTTTGGACCCGTGTTAATTTTTAGGAGTATAAATTATTAAATTAAACCATTTTATAACATATAACAGATTTACCGCGGCCTCTTGAGTTACCATGAGCCCATTGGAAATCTCCTGAAATGTTATTAAATATAGGCGTACGAAAAAGTCCTGGAAATCTCCGGAAATGATTAAAATCTTTTGTAAAGTAAAAGTAAAGTAAAAAAAAAATATCCGGAAATATATAGATAAAAATTGAAAAATGGAAGTGAATTCCTGAATAAAAAAATCTATGAATGAAGCTACCGGTTGTTAATGGACCTTAATTTACTCGATATTAAGAATATAGTTGCACTCATGTAACAATGCTTTAGAAAAACAAATTTGATTGTTAATTTGATTAAAATATGAAATGAATGGTCACAATAATCTGGAAATACTTTTAATATTATGACAATAATCTGAGAAGAAGAGATAATTATATAAACACCACTTTCATTCACAAAATAATGCGGATTTGGATACACCTTTTCCCATTCACACCATGCTGCACCCTGGGATCTTCCCTATTTACCTGTTGCTTGTTGTTGTTTGAACTTTTGAACTTGTCGACTTTGATAATTATATATATATGTATATATACATATCATAATGATTCTCTTTTTGCATATACTTTTAAAGCATTGATTAAATGTATATATGTTTTATTACATTTGTTTGTTTTTGAAGTTCACAGTCATTAAGAATTTCACATATTAATCCGGCAACAACCTGACAGAAAATTAAAAAAAAAACACACCCAAGAACCCGGTTCGATTCCTCAGTAGGAAGTTAATACCTAGAGAACAACGGTACAGCACTATTGAAAGATAGTGTCTAGCTATAGTATGAAGTGTGCAACGAATGTCTCGGTATCTTCTTGGTACGCACTTCACCATTCAATGTGATCACAGGCCGCTGTCCTATCGGGTACTGCATTTGGCAACTCTCGAATTTTCGTTGTGCTCTATTTCTGCAGGACTTCACTTTCCACCATATCAAAGGTGTAAATAATTTTGAAGCTGATGTCTTATCTCGTTTACTCTATGCATTTTTTATCTATTAGTGTCCTGGTTCATCAACTAATGACTCGATTGTGTTTTTTTTTTTCGAACTCTACCTTTCTACGTTAACACATATTTTGTTATCACTTACACAATGTTACACATTAACAATTTATATTGATTGTTTTGTTTTGTACTCTGTAGAAGATTTTTTTGCATTGAATTCATTACATCATTTTCTTTAATTTTTTTTTTAATATTTTACTTTCATTTTATGTCTTTGTGTTTGACTGTTTTAGAGAATCCCCCCAAAAAAGGCAAGAGGAAGAAGGATGATGTCACAGTTGTGTGACTATCTTGTTTGGGCTTTGCTGTTTAATCCAAATAATATAGAACGATCTCTCGCGGATCTTTTGCTGGACCTGGAGCAAACTATGACTGTGATGTATAGACACCCAGACAGACATTAGTTGAAAAGCAACACTACGAAAACAAGAACTGAATGCGTGAATAATAGAGCTCGAAATACCACGGTCAGTGATACCGGTAGATCACATCGCGGATCTTTAGATTTATGTAGGGAAAATGAGGTACTAGCAAAGTCTGTGTGACAAGACGATAATTAGAGAATAAATAAGACATAGCTTAAAGACTATAAAGTTAGAAACAGATTGAGATAAGGAGGAGATGACTCAAACACGGCTAGGTGCTGGACCAGACCGATGTTGTAGGAGTTGATGTCGATGTCATATGAGTCGATGTCGTAGTGTAAAGTACGACATATGTAACATGTGGTAGAAGATTATGTCTTATTGTGTTGTGGTTGCAATATCAGTGCTTTTTCGTAAGGACACGCGGTAAGAAGAAACTATTCATCTTATCTTTCATGCACGTTAGGGAGTTACGAGTTGATTTGTTGATTAAGTACTCGGCTATACGTAAGTGTCTGGTAACTGAAGTCTAGGTGACGGTCAGAGACGGTAGATCTATACAAGTACGTGTCACATCAAGACCATACGAATTGTGACGTGGGCTCCAGGATCCGTGCTAAGAAAGAGAGAGAGACTTTCCATTGTGCCAAGTATCATATTTATGTGACTAGCCTTTTATGATTGTATATTACTCTGAACTTTTCGTACCATTATTCATTTCTTATATGCTTGTATTCCTTACATTGTTTTATCTACCTAATTAACCAGCCAAATGATTAATGTTATTATTTCAATTATATCTAATGTTGGTGGTTAATATCTGAACTATACAGGTATATCAATAATTAAATAACTATGTCAATGACACTATTGAGTTCAGAGATCCCAATTTGTTACATGAGTCACAGTTGTGTTCTTTACACCATCGTCACCTTCTAGTATTAGTTTCTATCATTAATTACAACTAGTTGACTATTTACAGCGAGAATCATCTTGCCTTCAATAACTGATATTCAGTTTCCTGACATAAATGACAAGCAGGATTTAACTTTATCTTCATAACTATCCGATTATTAAATATATTTAAATATTAAAAATGCATCCATAATAGCATTAAGAAATCTTCGTATCCTATAGAATCAAGTCGTTAGTGGAACAATTGTAGTTCATAGTTTTTGTAATTATTCTAAAAATATTGAAACCTGCCTTTTTAACTGCCTGAATGGATCTTTTTGGGGACCAATTTAGAGTTCGTGCATCTACACAAACTATTTTTGTAACGATTTTGTTTCTATCGTTGATTCTCTACTAAACACAATATACACGCATAGTTGCCTGGTCCAGTGGTCTTCGCTCTGACCTATAATTTGGACTTATCGATGGTCCTGGGTTGAAACTCTGCCCGTTCCCATCCCTGGCCGTTCTGTGGGATGTTTGGGTTAGGTAGCAGATTTAATTCTGAGAGCACATATAAAACATGCAACATTTGCAAACAGGTTTTCAAGTTTAGTAGTGTTATGTATATAACTATTACAATGACTGGTGTTTTTAGATATGTAGACAACCTTTAATCCATTATATATCAATATTTAGAGTATCTATCCTTACTTGTATTAATAAATTTACTAAAACAATATATTTTTTCAAGATGATCTCAAGCCCACAACATCTAATATCCTTCAAAGTTCTACAAAAACATCATTGCTAGGTAAAACTATATTGTTTTTGTTAATTGTTGCTCCTTTTCTATGCTTGCAGGTGGCTAAAAAAATTAACGTTTCTTTTAAATCCAATGTGTTTTTCACATAAGAGTTGACTTTTGTTCATCCGTATCTGCTAAGTAATATATATATATATATATATATATATTCCCTAACTCTGCCATGCGCACCGCCTTTTAGACTAGTGCTGAGATGCGCACTTCTAGTAACCAGAAAACCCTTATATATGATGTACACACGTTTAAACATAGGGTTAGGGTTTACTGGGCGTTAGGGTAAGGGTTTGGAAAAAAATCGCCCCCCCCCCACTCCAAAGTTCTGGATCCGCTAGTGACGAAAACTGACTGAGTCTTTAAAGTGTATACAACGAACTACATTGGACTTGAGCCGTTAAAGTCGATACAGTCGATGTAAGACGTGTAAGGCTCTCGTTTGTGTAGTTGATTACGACTGGGACAGCTGAGTAGAATACGGATCTATACAAGTTGAGAAGAGATGAACTGCAACAAAGTATAGCAATTTATTAACTATCATATATTGTGCTGTCTTCTACTTTACATGTAACAGTGACAAAGTATTGGAGTGAATAGTAAGTAAAGTCATATGAAGCTGAAAGATCAGTTATCAAGCTCTTTGCATTGTTTTTTTGTGTGTCTACTAGGACATTTAGCCAGAAGATTTAGTAATTCGTAACAGTATTTTTATGAACATTTACAAATTCCACATACAATTGTACAATTATATAAACAACTAAGAATATGCTCACATTGTAATTGTTTGATGAGATGCTATACTGTAGAGTTTCAAAAATAAGTATCCATTACTATCCTTCTTTTTCATTTGACAGATGCAGATAAAGCAAGCAACTGTAGCCTTGATGTATGGATTGGTTTAGTTGCAGTACTCAGTTTTATGTAAGTTAAGCTAACAGTCAACAGGATGGCTGCCTGGTCGTGAGGTTTGCGCGCTGGACTGTCGTTCAGATTTTTCGATGGTCCAGGGTTCAAACCCTGCCGGCTCCCATCCCCCGTCATCCTGCGGGAGGTTTGGACTAGGAAGTAACTATCTTCAACTATGAAGGAACATCCGAAACATGTAAAACATTTTAAAAAAAACGTTACATTATGTCCCTTTCATTTAATTAATGTTAATGCGTGTTTATTTAATTTAAAATAATGAATGTTATGATGTTATAGATATGTCTTGCTTCAGTGAATTTGGTATCATAAGTTCTAAAAGTGTTATTCAGAGGATGGTTTGATTTAGAATTCTTTTTACATTTGTATGTGTCATTGCCTTATAGAAATCCACATTTTAGCAGCTACGAATACCTAATAGTTATGTACTTTTTAAAATAGTTTAACTTTTTTTTTGTGCCCTTCTGCTTGAAAATGGATTTTTTAAAATTATTATAACATCATTTAAGTTGAGTGGTTTATTTTATAGACGCCACAGTACACGTATACACTGATATTCATTCAGTTCATAATAAAACACTATTAAAAACAGAATAAAAGGAATGCCTATATTTAATTTTTTAAAAAGTGAATAACGTCGAATAAAAATAGATAAAAAGTTTTATTATAATTAGAAAACTATTTTTGAAAAAAAAAAGGGAATCATTAACATGTAACAAAATATCTACATTCATAGTCATTGTGTTAATATATAGAAAAAACAGCAATACCATGATGTATTATTTATATAAACATATTTGTTAATTTCTGCAGAATATTTGGACTTCTGATATTGTAAGTATTTACTATAATAATAATAATAATGAATGTGTAAATACATTTTGCAATTTGATTTGTTGAATTTTTTTACTGCAAAAATCTAAGTGCTTACGTAATTTGCATAGTACATTTAATGTTTATGTATATGTATTTTTTATCCAGGAGTCAGATCTGATAAAGTGTGTTACTTTCGTGTATATATGCTACACATGGGGATGCATAAATTAATGTATCCATGGATTATTACACGATTAACTTGAATTGAGGACGATATTACCTCTTCTTCGTGTCTCTCTCAGCACATTTATAGACGTCCTTCAAAATAGGCCTGTGATGGTAAAATGAGACAAATATGGCTGATAAAAAAAATTAGAGTTCTTAAAGAAAAAAATCACGATTTTATAAGTATAACATACTAGGATATTATGATCTTAAAATTAAAATGTATCTAAAAGTCTACATATTAAACACTCAGTGAAAACTCCCAGCTATATTCGATAAGAAGTTCAATAAACAAATAGATTTTCGGTAAGAATTCTGCTCTTAATTCTGGATCTTGATAAAATAACATGAATTTTTAATGCCATAGCTCTATGATGGTTAAGATTTATGTCTTTTGTATGTTTCAAGACTGGATCTATATCACAAAACTAACTTTATAGAAATGTGGGTAACCAAGATATTTTTTTTGAAGGAAGGGTAATTAATATTTCCTTTACTTTTTTATTAATAGGTGAATGGTTAGATATTAAGAGCAAATGAGTCCCTCTTTAAAAAAATCAGCAAATTCTTCAAAAACGATTTGTTTTTAAATTACTAATTGATTAGAATATACGAATTGATTTTAATGTTGTTTTACCAGGTACACGGAAAAAGTAGTTCTGGTCTTAGATTTTGGTGTCGTGTATTCTGTTCTGCAGTCTTTAACATAAAAGGAAAAGAAATGAACGGGTCTCGTACTTTTAAAGTAAAGGCAAATAAATCTAACATTAAATTTATTCCTTTCTATTTTCTGATTTAAATATATAAGGTCATGTACAAGTCTACTTTGTCACGCATGCTGTACCTAAAGGAATAAAATTACAAATGTTTAGTTTTTCTACCAGCTTTACAATTTGAAATCTTTTTGCAGTACAATACACTACTTTTTTACATTCCTCTTAATTTTAATCTGTACTCGTATAAATTAATACATGTTTAAGTAAAAAAAAACATTTATTTTCTTCAATAAATTTAATTAAGTAATGATGCTGTAAGTCCTCAGTATAAAGAAAAGATTATTATTTTAGTTTTACTTAAATGCTCACAAAGTAAGTATTAAAAACCGAAGAGGACACAATTTCTTTGCAATTCAACTATATTTAATAAATGTACGCCATAACTTAAGCTTGATATATATTTTATTAAAATAAATAAGTGTCATTAATGTTTTAATTTTGTTTGTTTTCTTCCAGGCTCTTAAATGTTACACCGGAAGTTATTGTTATATATCTGGTGGGTAGACATATTTATGGATATCTTAGAAGAAATCATCGGCAGTGTTTTCAAGAATACCAAAAGATTTTTGCTTTGAAAGTAGCACAGGAAATAACACTTCCAAAGTTTACAAATGATAATTATGACGTTGAAAATTTAAATAATGTCCTTGAAAAGGAGAATAATAAGCTCAATGTAAGGAATTACATTTTGTTTTTGACAAAGTGGAATCTTGAGATGGAAAATTGTAGAGGTATAATGCAAAGAAAGCAAGAGCTCGAAAATAGAAAAACTGATATACAAAAATGTAATGATGATTTTCAAGAGAGGATACAGAATATTGGGAATTGGTTTAAAAAATTACCAAATTTTTTTCCGATTTCGATTAGAGCACAGTGGAGAAAGGATCTCGTAAATAGTCTTAAAGAAATCGAAAATGTAAATTTGATTGAGGAATTGGAATTTAGGAGCAATCAAAGCGAAGTTGAAAATTCGAATCCAGACTATGAAACATGGATAGAGTATCTTGAAAGTAGGAATAAATATCTGTTAGAGGATAATTCTAAACTTCTAACAAGCAATATTCGGCTTGAAGACATAATAAAACAACTAGCAAATGAAGCTGGCGACTCGAGATCAGAACGATCGCCTTTAATTACAGATTCGCAATCGAACTACCCGATTTGAGAACTCACAAACAGCTTCTATATTTTTTTATTGCTTTTTTTAGTCATAGTTGAAGCCTAGAGCAGGAATTCTCAACCTATTGTTGGAGACCTCCTTTAGGGTCGAATTGCGATTTGCTAGGGGTTGCTAAGACCATAAAAATGTGGAATTTCTATTGGAAATAAATTTATTTTTCTTTAGCTTTTTATATATAAGCAACACAATGATTTCTCTTTAATATTGTTAAAGTATAAATATATTTGACAGCTTAAATTAATGTAAAATAGTTAAAAACATTACATTACGCCATGAAGAATCATAAATATTATTGTATTGAAAAGCTACTTGGCTAATACCTAACATATGCCATCTTTCTATATTTCACGATAGTAAACAATCCAATGAAAAAATATCTTCACAAAGAATGTTAAGAAAATTAATATTGTTTATTCCTACAGTATAATTTTAATTAAATAATTAATTGCAAAACTCCAGTGCATCATTAATAGCGATGTATTGATATATGATTAATGTTTTTAATGTTAGTTACTTTATCCTAGATCAAGTGATTGAAGTGTTATACATTATATATTTTTGTCGAACAGACTTTTCCCAGCCTGTTAGTTATCAAATATAAGTAGGCTACAGAATTTATAATTCCAAATTATTATTTCTCGAGAATTCCTAATCTTGTGTAACAGTAACAAGTAAATCTAAGCATTGACAAAATACATAAGACAAATTATCAATTGGTGATTAAACATAAAGCTTGTATAATAAAAAAACCAACTACTTACATAAGAATTCAAGTTTTATAATCATTGCTAAACCAGTTTGTTATACGTATGAACAAAATTTATTTTGCCATTGGGGGTCGCCGACTAGTGGGAAATTGTAACAAGGGGTCGACGAGTTAAAAAGGCAGAAAACCGCTTGCTTTTCTCGAATTCACCATTTCATTTGGCTGTCATTCTGTTTCTCTATGTGTAAGGAATTGTTTACTGTTAGTGTCTTATCCACTATTGCTTTTTATATTTTCCAATACCCTTTACTGGAGTGCTTGTTAATATCAATTTTTTTATGCCAATCCTGTTTACTGTGTTAACACTTAGTGTTCATTTTGAAATTAAATATATGCATTAATATTAAAGAATTTGTTTTGGTTGATATTGTATATATATATGTGCATCATATTTGACACTCTGCATTGTAATACACATTATGACAATTTTTTGTATGGTTCGTCTTATGGAAGGGGGAATATAGTTATGAAAACAATAAAAAGCTTTTATTTGTTTTACTTATCTGTCATTGTCTTTGATAGAATGTTCTTTCTGAAAATAGTGAAGCCGGCCTTCGGGAGTCAATTTTGAGTTTTTGTGTCCACACAAACTGTCTTGGTAACCTTGTTTTACTTATGTTTACTTTCTCTTTAAATTTATCCATCGAAATGTAAATTGTAATAAAAGAACATTTCACATTGTAAAAGTATTTTTTATTTAACCTTAAAGCTCATAATGTCCAATATTTCGAGCCTTCCCTGCTACCTTTTAGTGAGTTTTTTTGAATTAGCATTGGAAAAAAGCACTTTGATAAATTATACTTTGCTAGTGCATGAGTACAATTTTGATCTTTAAAGCTTAAGAAGTTTTAGTGACGACTTATAAAAACTTTTGAGGAATATTAAATGTTTCTAATATTTTGGTAATTAAAGTTAAAAAAGGAAAATTATGGTATTACATATGAATACATAATATTATTCTTTAAGAGGGACGCTTTTAGAAGCGTAGATCTTATTGTCGTCGATAAGACTACATAAGGCTATGGTTTTTTTAAGTAATTCGTCTAGTTGTTTTGTTTTTTTTTTAGTTAGGGTAAGGGTTTTCTTAGACAAATATCTTGGCTAAAAACGTCGCTATTAGGTTTGTGCGAAATGTTCAATTGTCACTCTGTCTCACTCAGATCTCGAAAACTAAAAGAGAAATAAAAAATATTATTTTACCATGCGATGAGAGCTGAAAAGTTTAGGTGCAACGGCTTCCTTTGGTTTTGTAAAAGCTAACCATTTTTGTTATAAAATTAATTAAGCATGCGATTTTTTTTATATGAAAATACGCCAATTCTAAGATAATTGCATAAATGTTAAGGAGGCAATGCTACAATATGTAAAAGAATGTGAAACCTATATGTCTTTTCAGTATCACTAGGTCAAGTATTTATATCGAGTGTACAAGAAATGTTCACAACTAATTCTATTTAACTAACTGCTAAAATAATTTAAAAAAAAAATGTTTAAAAAACTAAGAATGCATTTGTATGTAAATACTACACACATTTTTAAAATGAACTATTTATGTAGCGATTTTGGTGAACTATTGTGACACGTATTAACAGAGGGCAATGCTATCAGTTCCCTCAAAATGTTAAAAACTATTAGATTTTATTTTTGTGCGTTGGTCTGTCGGTCGGTTTTTCCGCACACTTAAATTAAAAAACAACAACAACACTAAAGGCGCTTGAATAACTAATTTAACACTTGATTTTCCTTTAGAAATATTGCAGTAGTTTTAAGTATCTAAAATAGATTATTCAGGATGTTTTTTTTTCTTTTTTTGGAAAAACAAATCGATGCATACGAATGCTTGTTTGCTCTTGTAACTTATATTAAATTTCCATGCTTAAACGTTGCAAAAACACATGATCTATAATATGTTCCGTTTTTTTTTTAATGTAAATAACATATAAATATTAAATGAAAATCACAACACTTATATTTCATTAACTATAAAATTGTTCCAGATATTGTTTGATACAAAATAAATTATGACAAATAATTGATTGAAATTGCATAATTAGCAAATATTACACTTAAATTCGTATGACAATACTTCACTATAGTGTCACTATAGTTTATTCATCGATATAAATTGCTCCGTATTTTGAACTTAAAACAAACTTATGTCAAATGACTTAAGTTTTCAACAATATCGATAAAAGGTTGTTAGGGATTAAAAAAAGTAATTTCCTAGAAAAGATTATTTGGAATCCCTTTTTAGACTTGTTTTTTTTTTCTTGCCAAAACATAGCAAAAGTTGTTTAACCGCTAAAAAAAATTCTGGATTTTGTTTTGAAAAAAAAATCGACTTACATTATGTTTTACAAATCGTCGCCAAATTTTCTACCAACGCCTAAAAACTGTTTGAAATCTATTTAAAAAAAAACTTAAAACTACTGCGATTTTTCGGAAGGTAAATTAAATTTTAATCAGATTTTCAATAATTTTTTTTTCATCGACATTATCATGACGGACAAACAGACTTACAGACAAAACACAAAAAAGCGACTTTAAACCACACACACACACACACAC
>JADKLZ010071522.1:972593-987201 GCA_021533235.1 Biomphalaria straminea | reverse complement strand
GTCCTCTTCGGTTTTTAATACTTACTTTTTGAGCATTTAAGTAAAACTAAAATAACAATCTCGTCTTTATACTGAGGACTTACAGCCCAGTGGCGTACCGAGGCTGCCAGGCACCAGGGGTGGCATAGTCTGTTGGCGCCCCCCCCCCTATTAGTATGCGTAATCTATATTTGCATAAAAACAATCACCAATCAATAATTATTTTTTTTTATTGTAAACAAAGTTAATGTACAATTTGAAGCAACAGTAGCCACTTCTTATAGAACTACTTTTCGTGATCTTGCACTAGCAAAGTTGTCAATTACATCATCAAAATTAATTGTTTCGACCAGCTCCTTTTCTATGCTTAGCAATGCCAAGTCTGACAGACGCTCCAGACCCATTGAAGCTCTCAAATAAGTTAAAATGATTTTTAGTTTACTAAAAGAACGCTCACAGCTAGCAACTGACACAGTGATTGTCAGCATAATTTGCAAAGAAATTCGCAAGTTTGGAAATATGTCATTGCCATATGAAATAATAAATGAAAGTAATTCTAATGGGCTGCTTGGGGTAGCATCTGGCCGAGTTTTCAGCAACACACTGCAGTCACTGATTTCTACGAACATTTCATTTCCATCGATATCAGTTTTATAAAATTCAGCCAGCGTAGCACAGTGCTGTTGAATATCATCAGAGGTATCATTAGCAAAGAATTTGCAGATGCCGAATAGAATTCCAAACTTTTCATCTAAGGTCTTCAGACGACCAAATCGTGTTGTCATTTCCTGGATTAGTCAATCAATAACTGATTTCACAATGCGAGTTATTTCTTCAACCGCACCGAGTCCTGCATCACGAACATTTTCACCAGGCATCTGTTTTCGACGTTCTATCCTTCTATCCTAATTCCAAATTTTTCACACAGAACTTTAGCTGCATTGACTGCAGTGATGCAAACATCTTCTCGAATGCTACTTAGCCGTTGTTGCAGTCCTTCTAAATCTAGTGCTACGTCATGGAAATTCCTTGATGGATCTTGCAGTCGTTTTTGAATCCGGTCAATTTTGACAAAACTGCATGCCAGAAATCAAGTAGAGTGATGAAATTGAAATTCAACACATTTTGAAGCAAACTGTATGTATCATTCTGAGTCTCACTAGTTTGAGTACCATCTTCATACAGGTTCTCTAACAGTTGTAAAAATCCATCAAACTGTTCGTGGAATGCATTCACCGCATCTTGTTTTGCACTCCAGCGTGTTGGACATTCTCTCTTCAATGTAATTCCAAGCAATTCTTCCATTTTCTCCCATCGAACAGATGAAGCACTGAAAATAACGTACATTTTCTCAACTGCAAAAAAAATGTAACAACAACTGGATCCTGTTTTGCAGCATGTAATGCAGCTAAATTCAAGCTCTGGTTGTTACAATTAACAAACGATACTTGAGGATTTCGAATGGCAATTCTTTGTTGGAGTCCGGAAAATTCTCCTGCCTTTACAGCTGCGTTATCATAACACTGAGATCGACAGTCAGCTATAGGAAGGTTGTCTGCTTGCAACTGTTCAACAATAACATTTTCTAGTATTGCTGCATCTTTTGCATGAAGCTGAATAAAACCAAGAAAAGATTATTTGATGGTCACTTTTTTGGTATTGAAATTAACATCAACAAACCTTATAACTTCTTATAACTGTTCCCGGTGTGCTAGATCAGGTGTTGAATCTAGCATTAGTCCATACTATTTGTTTCGTCAAATATCACAGAGTATCTGCTTTCTGACAGTAGATGCAAGAAGGCTGATAAATTCATTTTGAATTCTTGGTGACAGATATGAAACTGAACCAGGAACATTTTTAGAATGCTGTAAATGACTTAATAATAATGGATCAAACTGAGCAATTAGATTCATTGTGGCCAGGAAATTTTATATATTGTAACATTCGGTATCATCTTCAGAAAGACTTTCACAGTGACCACGTAAAGCCAAATTTTGGCTAGCTATAAATTTTATGCAAGCCAGAATTCGTTTCAGCAGTTCACGCCATTTCTGCTTTTCATTTTGAATTTGTTTCTCAACTTCCATATAAATCAACATACCTTGTGAAATCCGATGTTCCAATTCCTTCCATTTAGTAAAAGATATTCGATGACTTAGCCTATTCATGGGTGCTCTCCCCTAGTTTATATAGAGCGTGTAATACCCATTTTGGTGCACCCTACTCTCCGCCGCCAGGGGCGGATGCCCTCCCCTCCCCCGATCGGTACGCCACTGTTATAGCCTCATTACTTAATTTAATTTATTGAAGAAAATAAATGTTTTTTTACTTAAACATGTATTAATTTATACGAGTACAGATTACAATTAAGAGGAATGTAAAAAAGTAGTGTATTGTACTGCAAAAAGATTTCAAATTGTAAAGCTGGTAGAAGTACTAAACATTTGTGATATTATTCCTTTAGGTATAGCATGCTTGAAATTATAGACTTGTACGTGACCTTATATATTTAAATCAGAAAATAGAAACGATTAAATTTAATGTTAGATTTTTGCCATTGCATTAAAAGTACGAGACCCGTTCATTTCTTTTCCTTTTATGTTAAAGACTGCAGGACGGAAGACACGACACCAAAATCTAAGACCATAACTACTTTTGCCGGATACCTGGTAAACCAACATTAAAATCAATTCGTATATTTTAATCAATTAGTTTTTTTTTCAATTAGTTTTTGAAGAATTTGCTGATTTTTTAAAGAGGGATTCATTGCTCTTAATAACTAACTATTAACCTATTAATAAAAAAAGGTAATCTTGACAAGTCCTTATAACCCTTCCTTCCAAAACAAATCTTGGTTACCCACATTTCTATAAAGTAATAGATTTGTGATATAGATCCAGATTACTTCAAACATTCAAAAGGCATACATCTTAACCATAATAGAGCTATGGCATTAAAAATTCATGTTATTTTATCAAGATCCAGACTTAGGAGCAGAATTCTTAATGCTCAAAATGTTACAAAAAAATATTGGTTTATTAAACTCTTATCGAATATAGCTGGGAGTTTTCACTGATTTTAGATTTTAGATACATTTTAATTTTTAGATCATAATAAGGTATGATATTATACTTGTCCAACCGTGATTTTTTCTTTAAGGCTAGTTAGCTCGTAATTTTTCCAAAGATATAAAATTGCGATTTATTAAGAAAATTGTTATAGTCGTTTTTATTATCCTTTTCCGCACATCCTTTTTCAGAGTAAATGAAAAGTTTGCAAGCTGAATAAAGGAATTGTAAATACATTTTAAATTAATAGAGAAACGTGTCAAACGTGATAATAATTTAACTGTGATTAACAATTGGTAAAACAAGAGTAAAAGACTACAACTATGTAGTAATTGAAGTCCATGTTTACTTATTTAAACATTTTGTTACAAATATTACCAGTTAAATAATTAGTTCGTGTATCCATATATTAGATGTGTATTAGATAAAACTAAATGTACTAAATATTTGAATTAGTTGACAGTGAGTACTTTTGGAAAAATAAAAAAATAAAAATTAGATTAAGATTGAATAATGTTTTTGGGTCGGGGTAGATATGTTGAATATTTCTATAACAAAACTACTTATCGCCTACGATATTTCTTTGTCTTCAATATTTGTAATTAATCACCAATCTGGTTTTATGAAACTTGCTATTATCGAAATCAAGTAAACTAAATAATCATTTTTCATAAGAACTCTATTTTGTTTAGCCATATTTGTCTCATTTCACCATTACAGGCCTAGTTTGAATGACGTCTATAAATGTGCTGAGGGAGACACGAAGAAGAGGTAATATCGTCTTTAATTCAAGTTAATCGTGTAATAATCCATGGATACATTAATTGTTTTGCATCCACGTGTGTAGCATATATACAAGAAAGTAACACACTTTATCAGCTCTGACTCCTGGATAAAAAATGCATATACATAAACATGAAATGTGCTATGCAAATTATGTAAGCGCTTTGATTTTTCCAGTGAAAAAAATTTAACAAATCAAATTGCAAAATGTGTTTACACATTCATTATTATTATTATTATTATTATTATAGTAAATACTTACAATATCAGAAGTCCAAATATTCTGCAGAAATTGACAAATATGTATATATAAATAATACATCATAATGTTGTTGTTTTTTTCTATATATTAACACAATGACTATGAAAGTAAATATTTTTTTTTACATGTTAAGGATTCACTTTTTTTTCAAAAATAGTTTTATAATCATATTAACAATTTTTTATCTCTTTTTATTCGACGTTATCCACTTTTTAAAATATTAAATATAAGCATTCCTTTTATTCTGTTGTTAATAGTGTTTTATTATAAACTGAATGAACATCACTGTATATGGGTACTGTGGTGTCTATAAAATAAACCACTCAACTTAAATGATGTTATAATAATTTAAAAAATCCATTTCCAAGCTGAAGGGTACAAGAAATAATAGTTAATCTATTTTAAAAAGTACATAACTATTAGGCAGGGGCGGACTGGGTGTCAAAATCGGCCCAGGCATTTCTATAACACTCCGGCCCATTAATTGTATATTATACAAATATTATCCAGAAAATCTTTATGTTAAGTGTATCCATGTATCCATAAGTGTAAGAATGCTCTATATTTCTTTAAGAAATCTAGCCCTTATTTTGCTTTTTCATCGCTAAAAGTGTGTAGGCCCGGAAAAGATGAAGCTTACGGATGTAGACTATTAGATTATTTTGGAAAATATGCTAAAAGAAATTAGTATTAGGACCTACAATGTTGAGTCTTTAAAAGATTCTTTTTAAACACGACGCTCAGAGGGCCACTTTGTCAAGGGAATATTATAAAACCTTTAACAATTTAATGTGTGACCAAATGGCATTCATGAGACCCTTTAGGTAACCCTACCGGCCCACTAGGGTACCGGCCCACCGGGCATTTGCCCGAATGCCCATATAGCCAGTCCGCCCCTGCTATTAGGTATTCTTTGCTTCTAAAAATCTGGATTTTGTTAAGGCAATGACACATACAAATGTAAAAAGAATTCTAAATCAAACCATCCACTGAATAACACTTTTAGAACTTAAGGTACCAAATTCATTGAAGCAAGGCATATCTGTAACATCATAGCATTTAGTTTTTATGTAAATTAAATAAATACGCATTAACATTAATTAAATGAAAGGGATATAATGTAACGTATTGTTTGTAAAATGTTTTACATGTTTCGGATGTTCCTTCAGAGTTAAATATATTTATTCCTAGTCCAAACCTCCCGCAGGATGACGGGGGATGGGAGCGGGCAGGATTGGAACCCTGGACCATCGAAAAATCTGAACGACAGTCCAGCGCGCAAACATCAATACCAGGCAGTCATCCTGTTCACTGTTAGCTTAACTTACATAAAACTGAGTACTGCAACTAAACCAATCCATACATCAAGGCTACAGTTGCTTGATTTATCTGCATCTGTCAAAGGAAAAAGAAGGATAGTAATGGATACTGATTTTTAAAACTCTACAGTATAGCATCTCATGAAACAATTACAATGTGAACATATTCTTAGTTGTTTATACAATTGTACAATTGTTTGTAGAATTTGTAAATGTTCATAAAAATACTGTTACGAATTACTAAATCTTCTGGCTAAATGTCCTAGTAGACACACAAATAAAAACACTGCAAAGAGCTTGACAACTCATCTTTCAGCTTCATATGACTTTACTCACTATTCACTCTAATAATTTGTCACTGTAACATGTAAAGTAGAAGACAGTACAATATCTGATAGTTAATAGTTCGCTACACTATGTTGCAGTTCATCTCTTCTCAACTTGTATAGAGCCGTTGTAGTGTAACTGAGTTTTTCGCTTTCTACGTGCGTCCAGCGTGACGGAAGGTCATGGCCAGTGTGTATGTGTGTTTCATGTCCAGTGCGTGTGTGTTGATATTACTGCATCCGTTTTATGTGTGAGACGTGCTGGTCTCATCTACTGTTTACTGTAGTCTAATTTTGTCGAATAAAGCCACGTTATTGGTATATTAGTATTTGTTGTTTCATTACAATTTATTCGACAAAATTATTTATTTGGATTAGTGTTGGAATTCTAAATCAACAATGGATAAACTACTCAGACCGAAAGGGTTGGACATTGATCCAAATGCTCCTCTGGCCTCAGAAAAATGGACTCACTGGTATGACACATTTCAGAGTTTTCTTTCGTCCATCAAGGATATTAACGAAGACTTTAAACTAAAGTTGCTGAAAAATCACGTATTTGCTACGGTTTATATGTTCATCAGTGATGTATCGTCCTATTCGATGGCCATAGACACACTCAATACTACTTATAATAAGGTAAAGAATGACATTTTTGCTAGACATTTGGTTGCTATATGTAAACAGCAGCCGGGCCAAACGGTCGAGTCCTTTATGCTAAAGTTAAGAAGCCTGGCCCGGGACTGTGAATTTAAAGAAGTAACTGCAGAAAAGCATAGAGACATTTGCATTAGAGACGCCTTTATAACTGGTCTGGCCTCCAACACCATTAGACAGCGGCTACTGGAAAAGACATCTCTTACTCTACAAAGCGCTTTTGACGAAGCTAGAGTGTTAGAAACAGCCACAACACACGCGCAGGCTTACAATTCAACGAACAAAAGCTTTTGTGGGGCAATGAAAATGCCAACTCCAACTCCAACTTTCTCTCATCTAGAAACAAATGAAGACCAGGAATTGAATGCTATTAACTCGCTATGCTACTTCTGTGGTAGGAGAAAATACTCTAGGACTGAATGCCCTGCTCGGAATGCATTGTGCCATCAGTGCGGTAAAAAGGGTCACTTCTAAGCTGTTTGTAAATCTAGTAAAACAACAGCAACCAAAACTGGCAGTAAAATATCACCAATGTAATAACCCAATTTACTTTGTCATCAAAGTCTACGGCCCAAATGAACGTCAACGGGTTGTTGCTGCAAGCTCTCATAGACACTGGCAGCTGTGAAAGCTACATATCAGAAGCCATCGTCAACAAAAATAAATGGCCAGTACGCCCTTCTACAAACAGAATATTCATGGCCACTACACATCTTTCTGAAAAGACACTAGGACATACATTTGCCGACGTCCAGTACAAGGGAAAACACTACAAAAAAGGTCAAACTTTCTATACTTGCAGTATTGTGTTCGGATGTAATTTTTGGCGTAGACTTTATAAGTCTTCACAAGGAATTGGCCATACTGTACGGGGGAAAACGCAATCCCTTGCACACCTGTGGACTTAAGGCAGCACGAGTCAAGACACCAAGCCTATTCAGTAATCTTACTTCTGACTGCAGACCGGTGGCTACTAAGTCCCGAAAGCACTCAATAGGCGATAACACATTTATTGAGTCTGAAGATAGAAAACTTCTGTCGGACAAAATCATCGAAACCTCAAAGTCTCTCTGGAGAGCCCAGGTGCTTGTGACAACGATCGAGAGACATAAAAGAGGGATGGTCATTGATTACAGTCAAACAATAAATCGCTTCACCCTACTAGATTCATACTCAATGCCCCGAGTCGATAAACTGGTAGAACGGATATCCAACTATTCTGTTTTTAGTACTCTAGACCTCAAAAGTGTCTACTATCAAATACCAATCAAGACTTAGGAAAGGCCGTTTACTGCATTTGAGGCATGTGGCAAACTCTATCAGTTCTGCCGCATCCCTTTTGGTG
Source organism: Biomphalaria straminea (assembly GCA_021533235.1). NCBI lineage: Eukaryota > Metazoa > Mollusca > Gastropoda > Planorbidae > Biomphalaria > Biomphalaria straminea. The sequence continues at coordinate 979,459 of JADKLZ010071522.1, read as the reverse complement.
TTACCAACGGAGTTGCATGCTTTCAAAGAACAATAAATCAAATTATTGAGAATGAAATGTTGCAGGACACCATTGCATATGTGGACAATGTAACGGTGTGTGGTCATGATAAAGTGTCGCACGATGAGAATCTTCAAAGATTTCTAGATGCTTCTAGAAAGTATGGGATCACATTTAATGAAGACAAAAGTACGATAGCCACTGACAAAGTTTGCCTCTTAGGATACGAAATTTCGAAAGGCCTACTCAAACCGGACCCTGACAGATTCCAGGCTTTAAGAAATCTCCCTACTCCTAATGATATGCGCTCACAAAAACGAATCGTGGGCATGTTGGCGTACTACTCGCAGTGGATCCCAAATTTTTCTAACAAAATAAATGTTTTGGCAAATAACACGTCGTTCCCTCTTTCAGAAACAGTAAAGACAGCCCTTAACGAATTGAAGCAGGAGCTGGAGAAAGCTGCCATCTTCACCATCGACTATACTCGACCTCTGACGGTTGAAACAGACGCCTCGGATGTTGCAATAGCTGCCACCCTTAACCAGGATGGCCGCCCCGTGGCGTTCTTTTCAAGAACACTCTCCAGAAGTGAAAGGCTGCACTCAGCAATAGAAAAAGAAGTCTACGCCATTGTAGAATTTTTAGGAAAATGGCACCACTATTTAATAGGAAATCGCTTCACCCTTGTCACGGATCAACGTTCTGTGGCCTTCATGTACTACAAACATAGCAAAGGGAAAATAAAGAATGAGAAAATTCAAAGGTGGAGACTGGAACTGAGCTGTTTCCACTACGATGTCTTGTATAGACCAGGCAAACAAAATGTAGTGGCTGATACGTTTTCTAGAAACGGGTGTGTGTCAGCTATGAATCGGAATGAAATGAAACTGCTCAATGACTCTCTGTGTCATCCGGGAGTAACATGACTATGGCATTTAGTGCGAGCGAAAAACTTACCTTGTGAAGATGTCAGGCTGGTTGTCAACCAGTGCAGAATCTGTGCTGAAGTAAAACCCAGATACTTCAGTAATTCTTATGGAACTTTAATTAAGGCGATGCAACCTTTCCAGAGACTAAGTATGGACTTCAAAGGGCCGCTTTCTTCTACATCTCGAAACACATATCTGCTAACCATAGTGGACGAATTTTCAAGATTCCCATTTGCATACGCCTGTTCTGATATGTCGGCTTCAACAGTAATCAGATGTCTAGATGTCTTTTCGGAATGCCCGACTATATACACTCTGATAGAGGTACCTCTTTCATGTCAAGAGAGGTGCGAGAATTTTTACACGAGAGAGGGGTGGCCACGAGCAGGACAACCCCTTATAATGCCAGAGGCAACTCTCAAGTAGAACGCCTGAACGGCTCATTCTGGAAAGCTATCTTCCTGGCCTTAAAAACTCAAGGACTCCTGGTTTCCGAATGGGAGCAGGTGTTAAACCAAGCCCTGCACTCTCTTCGTTCTCTTCTCTTTACCGCTGCAAACGAGACACCGCACGAGAGAATATTCAAGTTCTATCGCAGGTCCACGTTAGGCAAATCACTTCCGACATGGTTAACTCAACCAGGGAAAGTGTTGTTAAAGAAGGGATTCCGTTCCTCAAAATATGACGATGCTACAATAGCTGTGGACTTAATCACATGAAACCCACAGTATGCCATTGTCAGACTTCCTGATGGAAGAGATGGAAGAGAAGAAACAGTGTCACCGTTCCAAGAGAGGGAGAATCAGAGGTGTATGAACATATGGAACATGAAGACCTTGAGCTGGAGACAAACCCTATCACGCAGATGTAGGTGCCTATTGACCATGTGACTATGGAATAAATGGCTGCTCCTAACACACAAGTACAACAGGGGGAAAACGGACATCAAGAAGTAAATGCGGGGGTGGAGCCTCCAGTTAGAGAGCCCCCGATGTAACCAATTCAAAGCGACGGCAGTGTTGGTCCTGGTAGATATGATCTGAGACCAAGAACAAGCAGACCTATATATAAGGTCTAACATTTATTTACTTATTTTTCCATATCACAAGATCACAGTGTCTGTAGGCTTAATATGTCATAGCTTTTCCAGATGACTTTTTGTATTGTATTTCTTATAACACTATTATTCAAGACTACTTTCTCTACTGGTCTAACTATTTCTATGCATTATATGACAATTAGGGACTGATAATTTTATAAGTAGTCAATAACTTGTTTGTTTAGAGTTATACAATGCTTTTTCAATAGAGTAACTCTGTAAGTATTCTGTAGGGATACTTAGGCTTCCTATATTGTTGTCATTTACTTTTATTTACATGTTTTATGTTCCTATAACTTTTAGGCGGGGTGATTGTAGTGTAACTGAGTGACGGAAGGTCATGGCCTTGTGTGTGTGTGTGTGTGTTTCATGGCCAGTGCGTGTGTGTTGTTATTACTGCATCCGTTTTATGTGTGAGACGTGCTGGTCTCATCTACTGTGTATTGTAGTCTAGTTTTGTCGAATAAAGCCAAGTTATTGGTTTATTAGTATTTGTTGTTTCATTACAGCCGTATTCCACTTTGCTCAGCTGTTCCGAGTCGTCATCAACTGCACAAATGAGAATCTTACAGGTCTGTATCGACTGTAACGGCTCAAGTCCACTTCAGTACGTTGTATACACGTTAAAGACTCAAATCAGTTTTCGTAAACTCTTCCCTAGTTATCTTGAATCGAATAAACACATCTCTCTTTTATATTGAGTCACTAATCATTCCTCAAAATCGCAAACACTCACAATAGTCTCTTCTGAAACAACACGGGAGAACACGTCACATCCAGTCTTTGTTTATAGGCATAGATTCCAGAAATAGACTCGCCGCTGTGTTACCTCGACGGGGTCTCAAGTTAACTCTACCTGTCACTGTTCCTTTGTAACAATACTTTGATTTATTTTCACACGTAGATACAGTAGTTCCATAGCTTGAAGAGTTTATTTTAAAATCTTAGATTGTATTTCACTTCTAATTCTCTACTATATATGCATAAAATATTTATTTTACATAAAATTGATGTAAAGTAATTTCAATGAAAGATTTTTAGATGTATGATATAGAACACAGGTACTATATTTATATCAACTTCTCAGAAATATAGATCTAGTATGCATCTCTTATAATGTAAGGACAACAAAAAAAGTTTTTTTGTAATTACGAAAATAAAAGATCGGATTAAAACTACTAAAATGAAGAGTTGCTTTAGTGTTCTGTTAGTTCTAAATGCAATTGTTAATGGCTACTAAATATAAAGTCTCTTATGTCCTCCTACAGTCTATACCAGGGGTGGGCACTACGACAGGCGGTCCACATGTGGCCCGTCAAAGTGTTTATGCGGCCCGCTGACACCTAAAGTAATTAAGCATGCCCACACACTAACAAATGCAAAAATGAAAATGTATTAAAGAAAAATAATGGTAAATATCTATAGAAATAATTGAAACTTTTGATTCTTATCACGTACAATAAAGAGGTTTAAGAAACATTGTCTCTAAACATCATTCTAAAAAGCTGAAAGTAAATGAAGCTTATTTGAAATGGCCATAACTTGAAAAATGTAATCAAAAACACAATGAGAGGCCATTATTTATTTCAATGATATCCGAACTGAAAGAGTTAAGTTGATCTGTACAGTTGCATTTTTTTTCCAGTATTTTTTTCTATTTTATTTGGGGCCGCCAAAGTTACTTCTATGCCCGGCCTTGACTGGCAGCTCTGTAATGTAATTGAAGAAACAAAACATTTTGATGCTTAGTAACACAGTAGTATCCACTGGTCTAGTATTAGAAAAAATATGGATTCTCAAGGCAAAAGTTGTTAGGTTCCTTGAAGCACATTGATTGTGACTTTGTTATAAATATTTCTAATGAAGAGCTGAAGAAAGACTTATTTTTATCTTCGGAGATATTGCTACATGTTGTTTCCACATAAAATGTATGTGTATCTTAAATCTTTTCAAACAAAGTTATTCGATTTCTTCAGGCCAGCAAGTGAAAATAGGTTTTGTCATGGTTGAAAAGCACATGACTTTTTAAATGCCTTGATTGTGTAATTTAAAAGCAAATTTCAAAACAATAACTTGGAACTGGTTCAATACCCTCAGCTCACCATTCAATGCAGAAGAAGCTAATTCAGCTCCAGATGACAAACCTCCAAGAGAAGTTCCAGTCAGTTCCTTTGTGGAACTTTCATTGGTGCCAGAAGCTGTATATCCGCACTTAAAAAACAACAACACTTTGCTGCTAAACGTTCACATTATATGGAACCACATTTATCTGAGAGCAAGATTTTTTATGTTAGAAAATAAAATTATCGATGCTGATTGAAAGTAGTCACAAGAAAAACAACAACTAATTCCACGGTTCCGAAACATTACTGTCACACACCAGTTTTAGAAAGCCTGTGACATATTGCGACTTGAAGTCTGTTACGTGCGCAGCATAACGTGAATGTGGAATGGTGCGAATGAGTGTTGAAAGGAGTGGAATTCAAAATGGAAAAATGTAAGCTAAGTGATTTTGGATGTTATTAATGGTTCCTCAATATAAAAGTGTTCATCATCTACTAAAAATATATAGGAATTTGATTTGACATATTTAAGAGCCTCATCTGCTCGTATCAAAGTCATTTAACTATTCCGTGCATTGTCACGAAGTAACTTATGAGTTTGTGACTGACCACGGGGCAGAAGTCAGTTGATCCTAGACTTATGTAGGATAAGGAGTGTTGTGCCCGTGGAGCCCTATTTAGGAGAGACAATTCCGTCCACAAATGTCGTAGGTAAAGGTGGTCTTCGCTACAATGTAGGAGGAACTTGCTTCCAGCTAGCTATCGTCTATGAGGATAAATGGTGGTGCTGTATCCAGACTGTCTTTGCCACACGACACTAACAACTGAAATAACTTGACAACTCAGGGCTCCAAATAACGTAATAGTTTAATGTCAATAAATAACAACTTCAACTGTACTATTGTCAGCACTTAACACAAGACTGTACAAATATCTCTCCGTTAATAGCCGTACCGCCGTATCAACTTTTGCACTGGTCTCGTATCAAACCCTAGATCGGTAAGTTGTGCCTGCCAGTCTCTGATACCTTCGCTCTTTACATAGGGTCCCTGCTGGCCTTTTCGAACTGGGCAGAACGCCGCTCGACGTTTCTAGGTGGTCAGATAACTACAGATCTCGTGACGCTTCTGAGCTCTGTTCACGACGCCGATCCTTCCCGAACCGTCATGTTGACACTGAACTCGGCTGACCGTGGTAACTCGTCACGCTTGACTGTTCGTTTAGCGCTGGCCTGGGGCGATTTGCGTCGGCTGTCTACACGCATACATCAACCCCATCTGGCTACCATCAGGTTTATAACAATATATATATATATATACACAGGCAATATGCTATACTATATTTAAGATAAGCATTCAGACCTATCTGTTTAAAACTTTTTTCGATTAGTTTTTTCTTATTTGAGCTCTCGTGTTTATATTTGGAATATTATCAAAGCGCCTTGAGTCTACATATTGTTTGTTAACATCAATTTATAAATAAGATGATTATTAGTACTAGATCTAGTATTATTATATAGCCATTATGTTCCTTGAACAGGTAAGATTAAAATTTTAAGGAACGCCGTAGATAAAAACATATATTCCAAAAATAATATTTTTAACAATTGTAAGACATACATTTTGTTCAGTAGGCCTGTTTCTAACTTTGTAAAAGAACTTTAATTTAAAGCTCTAAACAAACAAATTTCGAAATTGAAACGAGAAATTCAATAGACCAATTAAATTATATTTAATTTATTTTTAATATTTTTTTTATGGATTCAAGCTTAATTTTATGTTATAGTCCCAAAAAAGCAATTTAAATGTCGGAAAAAAGCGACGAGTCAATTCTTATTCTCCTTCTGAAATTTTTTTATGATTTCTGAAATTTCCCTAATCAAAGTATTTTTTCATATGAAATTACATAAACTCTGTCGCCATATTTGACTATTCTTTTTAAAGATGTCATGTTTCCTTCCTAAAAATGGAGAGGCGGTATACTAAAAACAATTAATCCTCGCTCCTTTTCATAATTTCTGTTAATGGCATTAAAAACTAGAGGGTGGGGCAAATCGATATAATTTTTTTTTATAGTATATATAACTATATATTAGTGACAGTTTTTTTATCGGTCCTCGTAAGGGGAAAAGTCGCTAGTAGTTTAAACAAAAAATGTCCGTCTATCACACTCGAAGAGACATGAGAAATATTTTTCATTATGCGATAAAGCTTAAAAAGTTTAGGCGCAACAGCGACTTTTGGTTTTCTAATTCTTTGACAATACATCACTTTCGATATTAAATAGTTCCGTATTTTATAACAAATTTATGTCAAATGACTTTATTTTTTTTTCAAAAATGTTGACAAAAGTTTGTTCAGGATTTTAAAAATAAAGTAATTTACTAGAAATTTATTACACTTACTTTACAGTTATTTTGCTTTTCGCCGAAACAAAGCAGAACGTATTTAATCTGTACAGAATATTTCATATTTTTTTTGGAAAAAAATAAATCGATCTACATTTTCTTAGAAATCGTAGCCGAAAATGTTTCCGAATTTTATATGAAAGTTCTACTAAAAGATAAATAACCGTTTAAAATTACTCTCCTCTAATTAAAAATAATAATAATAATAATCTTACCATTTACGAAAATCGGTTCTTCCGAATTGTTTATGAATATTATTTTAATTAACACTATTTATTTAAAATCGCACTTCTTGATTACTCTACATTTACACGGACAGACTGACAGACAAAGCGAACAGAAAAAAAATGTGTTTAAAATCCTTA
>JADKLZ010071522.1:957990-970241 GCA_021533235.1 Biomphalaria straminea | reverse complement strand
ATTATTATTACGTAATTAAAAGAACTTTAGAAATGTAAGACTTAATTAAATCAATAGTTTATTAAATAAATATTCATGAAATTTCATGCATAGTCTTGACTACTCTAGATCTAATTGCTTATCATTGGTAGGTATATACAATTTTCTACTTGGTCTATGGTCTAAGAATCCAGCCCCATGTCTCCAATTTGTTTGTTGTTAACTTTAATTACTTTTGTTTTTTGGTGGCCTACCTTAAGGCCCACTCCCTTTCCCACCTACCCAAGGCTGTGATCCCCTCTTGCTGATGAAGACATTAACGTCGTATAAATCTAGCACGTCAGTCATTTGCACAGCTAAGGCCGGCCTGGAAGTCTCATCGCCTATCAAACAAGACTATACTAAGAATCTTTGGCTCTTATGTCAAGGTTTTACTGAAGTGACAACAAGAAAAGTACAAACCTTCAGCAACAGATGCCTGAGAAATATCCTAAAATGAAGTGGTACGACAAAGGGGAAAATATCAAAATGTGGGTGATGGCAGAAAAAATATAGAGATGCAGATCTTGGAGATGGATTGGTCACACCCTTAGAAAAAATGCTGGCCGCAGGGCTGGGCGGGCCTTGGAGTGGAGCTCTCAGGTAACAAGACATATTGGAAGACCAAAACGAACATGTCGACGCAGCATACAGAAGGAGGCCGAGAGGACAGGAAAGAGTTGGGAAGCCATCAAGGGGCTTGCAGGAGCCCATGGAGAGTGGCGTTTTTTTGTCGATTCCTTTCAAAACCGACGTTGAATCTAGACCTACAAACCGAACACTATATATCTAACCTAATTGAAATGTATTTGATTTTCTACTCGAAACATCATGATATCAGTCAAACTAGATATTTCCCGTGTGGCTAACGAGCTAGTAATACATTTCTCAGCAACATATATTTGCTATTACATTTCTAGAAAAATAGTTGCAGGTGTTTTTTTAGAAAAGCGTTCAGGTGTCAGAAGGTTTTAGGTTTTTATGAATTTCTGACTAGAATAGAAGTATTGTAAAAATTGGAGGAGGGGTCCATTATATTGTTATGAGTGCGAAAATTTAGGTGGGTCCATAGCAAAAAATATATATTTTATAGCATTATTATAAATAAATTGGCGAAGCTGGTGGTTGATATAAATGTAACAACAAGCGTACACTATTTGATGCTTAACATTGTAAATGCGCATTCGTTAAATATAGTTTATATTGCACCTGTCACGCTGAACCTTTAGAACTTTTTGCATTAAAATCAAAAAGACTTGCTCGTTCTGTTTAACCGTTTTGTGTATTTTATATGCTTGTTTTTGTTTTAAATTCTTGAGCAGCTAGTTTCCGTTTTCGGTTGTTTTCTCTTAAGAAATAATTAATTAGCAGCTACGGATGATAAGAAGTCGTCACTTAAATGAGAAAAAACAAGATTACAAAGAGAGTTTGTGTGATACACAAACTCAGAGGCGGCCCCCGTCGGAGTCGGATCCCTGTCAGATCCGCTTTGATCTCTCAACGGACGGACAGACAGACAGACAGACGGACAGACAGGCCACACAAAAGTAATATACATCTTCCGTGCTTTGATCTCTCAACGTTAGCCTTGTAAAGCCGATGTTCAAGGCAACTGCCACACTTGTTTTATGAGTTGATTACTTTACGAGTAAATACTGGTATGTTACTCGTATGTTGGAACAAAAAAAAATGTGAAAACATGTGCGGTATATTAGATTATTAATTGTCTTAAAGTAGGTTTCATTTATATTGCATACTAATTAGGTTTTTTCTCTTTAAATACTGTTTGCATAAAATATTTTTAAAAATTAGATTTTGAGCTTTTAGAAAAAAAAAAGTAGCCGTTGCATCAGAACTTTGAATGCTCTATATTATCGTGATGTCAGATTTTCATTTTCTCTTCTACTTTCTGAGCACTAAACGGGACGGACGGACGGACAGACGGACAGACAGACAGACAGACAGACAGACAGACAGACGGACAGACAGGCCACACAAAACTAATAGCGTCTTTTCCCCTTTCGGGGGCCGCTAAAAAATGGATGTGAAAACAATGTACAGCTTTTAAAGGCAGCTGCATTGCAAAGGTGAACCGATTTAAAAAATGCATTTTTACCTTTTGATGTTTTTGTGGAACTTTCAGGGAATTTAGACGCTGTTGGCTTCGGATCATCTTAAAAAAATATTTGTTTTGTTTTAGTAAACTTGTTTATAAAAGTAAGGGTAGAGTCCCAAAAACCTGACTTACAATGGTCTTAAGAGTTACCATGTTTTTGAAAATGACACATATTGGAAGCAAAAAAAAAAAAAAAAAAAAATAAAAAAAAAAAGTAGTGTACCTGTTTGTGGTATTTATCTCAGAACTTACAACAGAAGAAAATAAGTTAGGCAAAGGAAAAGTTATAACATAGACACACATTAGGCTTACAAAGTTTACTATAATTTACTTAGTGTAACATACATTTGAAAAATTAGCTGTCTATAATAATTTTTTACAAAAAAAAAGTTTAATTTTGTTAAAGAAATACGTAATATTCAGTTTCTTTCTGCCTATTTTACTGTCTTTTGCTATTTCATTTACAAAGATGTTTGATAGTTAAGTCTTTTATAAATGTATATTGTTTCTTAAAATGAAAAAGGTAGTTTTGAGAGTTATTAGTCCCTGACTGTGTGATAGTTTAAACGTTTGTAAGGTAAACTATTCATAGTTACTCTTCAACTTGTCTCAGCATTTTTAATTAAATAAGAAAGCAACACAATGTCTTCATCGTCTAGCTCTTCATCATTATATCAAACTATCTGGGTTTATGGATATGTTTTTTCCCAGCCAGGATGTTGCCGAGTTAGCCGGATTTAAAAATACAGAGTTTTTAGGACTCTACTGTGTGATTTAAAAAAAAAAAAAGAATATGTACAAACATATGTAGACTAAGACAATGATTTAAATCTATATGCAAAATGGAATCAATATAATAGATGGCAATGAATAAGATCTAATTATGCAAAAAAAAAGGATAGTAGAAATACAAAATATATACAACATATAATTAATTATATTTTATTGTTAATGATGTGTTATATCATTAAAAAAAAAGAAGAATGTATGTAAAAAAAAAATAACTTGATAGAAATTTGAAATAAATCAAGAAACAATATCGACTAGACGAAATATGTTGATTCCAGTTAAAGGGAAAAAAAATATAAACAAATATTAAAAGTAAATTAGCGACTTCTAAAAAGACCATAAATGAGATTAGTAAAGATAGATGAGAATCAAGGGATCGATTGTTAAAAGTGATTTAATCAATGTTTTATTGATACTAATATACTACAAATATAATAAATTGTTCTTAAGATTGATAAATGTTTTAAATTTTACCGAGTTCGATTATCAAACGTGTGTTTGTAAATAATTTTAGATGCTTCGGAGGGTATTGCAGCGGGTAGGATGTAAAACCGGGACTGTTGAGAAGTTTAAACAACAGTCCAGCGCGCATATTGCACGATCAGGCAGCTACATATTGCCTGTACATCAATTGGAATACGACAATATTCATAAATCAGCATTTCTTTACATGTTTCTCATTAAGTTCTATTTTACTTTTACCTATCCCTTAAGTCTGTTAAACCGTCGGGGCACCAAGCAAGACTTGTTAACCGTTTTTCTCCATTCCTCCCTGTCTTTCGCCTTGTTTAGAACCTCTTTCAATGGAAGGCCCTTCTATTCTTTTATGTTGTCCCGCCATCGCTTTCGTTGTCAGCCTCTTCTTCTTTTCCCTGGTACTGTTCACTGAATGGAGGTCTTTGCGAGCCCCGCAGATCTGGTAATATGGCCAAGATTTTAATTTTGCGTTTTTTTTTTACAAAAGTTAGGTAGTGATCATGGGTCCGATCGCTGCAATAACCCTGTCTCTGATCTCTTAGTTTTTGAAAGTGATACCTAGGATTTTTCTGTAGCATCTCAATGCCATTGCTAGGATCCTCACCTGTAGCTCTGCAGTCAACGTCCTAGACTCATAATCATATACAAATGTGGCCATGACCAGGGAGCGCATAAGTCTGATTTTGGTGCCGAGGGCTAATCCTTAGTCTTTCAATATTATTTTAAGTTTATGTTCCGTCTACAGCCAAGACGGAAGTCGCATCTGCAATCATCGCTGACGTAGTGTATGAGTTTCAGACAAGGTCACCTGACGCACCAGTAGTTATACTGGGTGATTTTAATAAATGCACCTTGAAGGTTAATCTACCCACCTTCTATCAACACATCTCATGTCGAACAAGAGATAACAGAACTCTGAACTTATGTTACTGTAACATTAAAGGAGCATTCACATCTCGCGAAAAGCCACCACCACTAGGATCGTCGGATCACAAAACGGTCCAACTGCTGCCTAACTACCTTACAAAACTGAAAGATGTCGAAGTCATTCATAAAACTATACAAGAATGGACCCAAGACAACATTCAAACTAAAGGGGTTGTCTAGACTGCACTGACTGGAATTTGTTTAAAGAAACTACTTCAAATCTGGAAGAATGGGTCGAAACAGTGACAAATTACATTAAATTCTGTGAAACCATGTGTATCAGCAGAGGCGTCACTAGGCAGGTGCGGGGGGTGCAATCCGCACCGAGTGACACCCGATAGGGGGTGACACCCAAGTGTAAAAAGGCACTTAAAAAAATAATTAAAAAATACCAACTTTAAATGTGACAGAAGCAAAATAATAAAGCTTATAAATTGTTGAATACAATTATTCTAAATTACTTCCGGGGCGCCGCTCGGCAGGCGACCTGATTACACTGTGACATAATCAGTATTTGTTTTCTATTATTCCTTTCATATTGTGTTATTGTGCTTCAAGGAATGAAAGTGTTTCTAGTTTTATGGACTATTTTATTAGTGTGCATGTTAAAAACCAGTGTTTCAATGGATAGTATGAATAATATGATCCTCAATGACTCTATGTACACACCCGCCATCTTGGGAAAAAATGGCCGATACACAACGAACCGCCATGAGCCCATCAACACACAGACAAAACGAAACAAACGAGGCCGTAGAGGTGGAATTCGAGTCAAAAGCAGGAAAAGAGGACAAAGGGGCTACTTGCCCCCTATTGTCTTGGGCAATGTTAGATCACTAAATAACAAAATGGATGAACTTGATTGTTGCTGCAGACATTTTTACCAATTCCGTGATAGCTCGCTAATCTGTCTCACTGAAACATGGCTACATGAAATTATTCCAGACACATCAGTAGACTTAGATGCGTTTCTTTTGTACAGATCGGACAGAACAACAGATAGTGGTAAAACAAGAGGAGGGGGACTGGCCATTTATGTAAATAAACGGTATTGTTGTGTCAACAATATTTCAATCAAATCTAAAGTGTGTACGACCGATATTGAGCTATTATGTATTAATCTCAGGCCATACTACCTGCCGAGAGAGTTAACACAGATCTACGTCATACTTGTGTATATACCACCCACAGCCAACACAGAGAAAGCAACAGAACATATACTAGACATCGTACATGATATAGACACAAAAAGTCCTGATGCCGTCCGACTAATTATGGGAGACTTCAATCATCTTTCGTTGGCTCAACATTTGCCAACATATAGTCAATATGTTGATTGTCCTACGAGGCACGATAAACATTGGACATGTGTTATGGCAACATACAAATGGCCTACTCATCTCGATCGCTATTCCCCCTCGGGGAGTCGGACCACTCAATGATCCATCTGACACCCACATACAAACCGGTATTAAAGACAACAAAACCCGTAGTACAGTCCATTCAGTCATGGTCCGACGACGCTGTTTTACAACTACAAAGCTGTCTGGAGCAAACAGATTGGGACATGTTTGTAAACAACTGCCCTGACATAGATGAACTTACCACAACCGTAAATTCATACATCCAGTTCTGCGAAAACATGACTGTACCAAAGAAGAAAATAAAAACATACAGTAATAATAGACCCTGGATGACCAAAGACAAAAGAAGCGATTTTATACAAGAAAAGAATGTTCAAGAGCAGTTCTTCTGAATTCATCTCAGCCAAAAAAGCCCTTAAAAAGAAATTATTTGAAGGAAAAGAGAGATTCAAGGAAAAAATTGAAAGCTCTTTCAAGAAAAATAACTCTAAAGCTTGTTGGAGCGGCTTGAAACAAATTACTGGCTACGTACCAAAGCGCGTACCAATGTGCGTCGCTGACAATAACAAATTTGCCAATGAATTAAACGATTTCTACAGCCGATTCGACTGCCACAACTTCGAGAAAGATCACAATGATTTATTAGCATCATTTGAAGACAGTAATGTAATCCAGTCTCAAGAACTGTTCAATAAACAAGAAGTGATTAAAATATTCAAACAGGTAGACACATCTAAAGCCTCGAGACCCTACAAATTAAGTGGCAAACTTGTAAAGCTATGTGCGGAACAACTGGCCTACATTTTTTGTGCTATCTTCAACAAGTCCTGGCAAACGCACAAAATACCTTCCATTTCGAAGACATCTGAAATAATTCCAGTACCCAAAAAAAAGATTATTGCTTCCAACAACGATCTACGTCCCGTAGCACGTACATCAATTCCAATGAAGTGCCTGGAGAAAATGATTTTAAAACATCTACTGAAAGAAGTCGAAACACGCCTCGATCCGCACCAGTTCGCTTACAAACCATCAAGAAGTACAGAAGATGCAATACTATTTATGATGAATTGTCTATACCATCATCTCGATACCCAGAGACACTACGCCAGAGTATTATTCGTAGATTTTTCATCTGCATTCAACACCATCCAACCACATCGCATGATACAAAAAATATCTGAACTGAACGTTAGCAAAAACATACAAACTTGGATTTTAAACTTTCTCATCAAACGCCCACAATATGTAAAAGTGAACGGGCATGTGTCAGGCACGAGAGAACTTAGCACTGGAGCGCCGCAGGGGTGCGTCCTGTCACCAGTATTGTTTACCATATACACAAATGACATTCAGAGCTTATCAGCTGACACTCCCATCATAAAATTCGCTGACGACACAGCAATCATTGGCCTTATTGCAGGTGACGAAAATATTGTAATAATCTAAGTGACAAGGCAAACTCAACGAGACATATATTTATTCACAGGACATCACAGATACACAAATAACATCTTCATTACTACTACAGTGTCTTTATTTCCACTTCTCTAGCCTTGGGCCGAAGTCATTACTCTCTTCTTGTAAACATCATGTTCTAGTCCGTTCACTAGTGGTGCGCTAGCTAGACTTGCGATGCACAATGGCGAGGTCGTAACAATATGTACCATTCAATAATTAACACCTTTTACCAATGGTGTATGAATAACTTTCTAATTTTAAATGTCCAGAAAACTAAAGAAATGATTATTGACTTTAGGAGAAAAAAAGACCATATTGCAGAAATTCAGATAGACAACCAAAATATAGAGCAAGTACAAGAATATAAATATCTAGGCACAACTATCAACAACAAACTGAAATGGAGTCAACACTGTCAAAATCTATACACGAAAATTAACCAGCGACTCTTCTATCTCAGAAAGCTAAGAAAATTTAACATAGACAAAACGATAATCAAACTATTCTACACAGCAACCATCAGCAGTCTTATTAACTTTGCCATCACCTGCTGGTACGGTAATACTCCACTGGCACAAAGATTCAGAATAAATAGACTAATTAAAAAAGCATCGAATATTACTCAAGCACAGCTACCATCTCAAGAAGAGTTTTTCCAAGAAAGATGCATTTCCAAATCACTCACGATTCTTAAAGACAACCTTCACCCATTAAACCACTGTTACATAAGATCTGAATGAAGTGGTCGTCTCCTTTCCATCAAGACTAAAACTGAAAGATTTAAAAACTTCTTTGTCCCACTTTCGATCAGAGTGTTACGAGATCAGCTGTCATCGAGAAGTACGTAGAAGTCAAATTCATAAAGCGCTGGTTGTGAATGTGCATGTGTGTTTGTATGTGAATGTTGTTCGAATTTTTCATCAACATTGTTTTTGTATAGTAGTTACGCTGACGTTGTCAAGTTGTAATCAAACTGAATTTCCATTAGATTGGATCAATAAAATTTTCTTATCTTATCTTATCTTATCTTAAATGGGAAAACATCAATAGCAAGATTTTTTCTCTGATAAATAGTGGACATGTCCAAAACGAGAAACTTGAGAGAAGACTGAAGAACATTTATCAGGCTTTCAAATTAGGAACATTTTCGGAGCAGGACTTAAGCTTCCAAAAATTGACAAGGACGTCATTGCTATGATTGACGTTTAGATGGGAAAACAGAGGAACATCTTGTATGATAGATTGCTTACTATCGCATTGTTTCTAGCAAAGAAAAAGTTGGTATATGGTGACAAATTGAAGAAGACTTTTCATTAAACAATGAAGTTTGTATTCTTGGGATTGTGGAAATGTAATCCAAATATGAGCCAGTGCTGAAATAATAACTTATACGATCGCAAGTCAGCAATAATAAAAAAAAAAATACTTTTCAAGCTTGTACCAAAAATATATATATAAATGTTTTAGCAAACCACTTAAGGGATATACTTATCAGAGATGAGAGACATAAAAGCTGCAAGGTACTCTGGTATCTTGTATTAAAGCACACCTAACATAGATCTCTGAAGTTGTAAGATATATTAACAGTAGCAATGGTTATGTTGAAATGACAGAAATGTAGGATATTCCTCTTAATGTGGGCCAAATCTGGTATATCAGTTCTGAAAATTTAAAACGACTGAAAAGAGATGGGCTTAACGTATCGATATTATGAGCTCAGGGACATGGTAATGCAGCTACAATGTCAAGGATTCACGAAGAAGTGCAGGTAGTAATAAATGAAGAACAGAAAAGAAACTTGAATGGATGTGTACACCGTTTACTTAAGCTATGTGGTCCAAATTCTTAATCGGAAAATATTTTCTAATTATACTTTCTTGGTTCTCTAGAAAAAGGGTTTTCTTTCTTTGCCACTAATGCTAATAGATAGGATAATATAATTAATGATAGCGTATCATATGAACAACTCGCTGGTGTGCTCATGGTGTTGCTGTTAGACCCATGAAAGAACGATTTTATGAAAGTGTGACGGCGAAAATCTTTGCCTTCTATCTGAAAATACAAACACTATAGGCGCAGCACAAATATGATTGCCAGCTGTTTGTGAATACACGCATAACTTTCGTTGCTTGATTTTCTTATTGGAAGATGTGCTCAAAAAAGTAAACTAAACACAAAAGTACCTTCAAATTTAAATGTTTATTATTTTCAAAGGGGTGGCTAAGCTCGAGCACTTAAACTGTAAACATTTACTCTACGAAATATGTGAAACGTTAGCTCAAAATGTTATTAAGATAACTTTTCTCAAATCAAACTAGCATGTTAATGCAAAAGAAAAATACGTTTTAACAATATGAAAATATCAGGAAAGTATTCTTATGATTTACTATTCAAATAGAGAGCAAGAAGTTAATACTGAGTGCATCAATCTCTTTTATATTGGGCCTGACGGCAAGATATGTGAACAGAAATACTAAAACTAGAATACTAGAATGCAGCAAAGTTTTGAAAGACGACAACGAATGTCTACCAGCCTTTGAATTAAACCTTTAACTGTTTCTTGCCAAATGAATGTTTACAAGGCGTCATGTGAAAAGAAGCTTTGCAAAACTAATTTTAACTAACAACGTTCTCTGATTAAAACATTAACTAACAACGTTCTCTCATTAAAACATCAACTAACAACGTTCTCTCATTAAAACATCAACTAATAACGTTCCCTCATTAAAATATCAACTAATAACGTTCTCTCATTACAACATCAACTAACAACGTTCTCTCATTCAAACATTAACTAACAACGTTCTCTCATTAAAACATTAACTAACAATGTTCTCTCATTAAAAATCAACTAATAACGTTCTCTCATTAAAACATCAACTAACAACTTTCTTTCATTAAAACATCAACTAACAACGTTCTCTCATTCAAACATTAACTAATATCGGTCTCTTATTAAACATCAAATAACAACGTTCTCTCATTAAAACATTAATTAACAACTATTTTTTTAAATCAAATCAAGCAAATCTGTCCATTGAAAACGAAGTCGAAAGATATATTGAGTTTAAAGTTTTTTTTTTATAAGTTTTCTAATTTGAAATCCTGAAAAGGAAATTTAAATATTTATTTTCTAAAGTTATTAGTAAACTTTCATATGTTAAAAAAATTCTAAAAATTTTTTTTTACCAATCAATATACTTTTCATTAAGTTGCATTTTTTCATTAGTTGTCCTCATGAAACCACCACTATATGTGATTATAATGTTCAAAGTTTCCATTAAGAGCTGTTTAATGTTTACTTAGGAAAGCATGCTCAGTTGGTTTTTAATTTCTTTCTATTTAAAAAAAATCGTACATGTTAATGTATGTAATGATTAACGATAATATGTAAGAGAAAAAAACATAATCGATACTCATTTAAACTTTGTGTAGCAGCAATCAACGAACTGTATTATTGCGCAAAAAACAACAACTGAACAACGATAGTTTTTTATTTGAAGAATAAGTGGAACGCTGGGGGGGGGGGATGACACCCTGATGTTACCGCACCGGGTGACACCCACCCTAGTGACGCCACTGTGTATCAGTACTAAAAGTATCAAGATATACCCCAACAACAAACCATGTGTCACTGCAAAAGTTAAACGGGAAATCAATTAAAGAGAAGATTATATGTCAGTGGCAACAGACAGGAAAAGAAAATAGCACAACGTAATTTGGACGTCGCTCTTGAGGAAGGCAGGAGAAACTACTGCACCAAGCTGGAAGAATCGATCAAGACAAGTGACATGAGACAGGCGTGGGGCATCATGAACCAAATGGCTGGAGCACAAGTCAAAACTAAAAGTAATCTTGCCTCAAGAGACGACAAAACATTATGCAACGATTTAAATGATTTCTATTGTCGTTTCGACACTAACAACTTTAGTTATCAAAGACTCAAAGCCCTCGAAGATGTCAAAGTTGACAACTGTTTAGAATTAGCGATTACTAAAGAGCAAGTCTGCAAGATTTTCAAAAACGTCAACCCAATGAAAGCTGGTGGGCCTGATCATTTTGTGCACCAATGATTTTCAACCCGAGAGTCCGTTCTGCTCCTTCACAAAATTCGTTCATGATGCGGCTCTTCTTGCCCTGCTCTCAGAGAGTTCAGACGTAAAAGAGTATTTCAGAGAAATAGAACACATTGAAAAGTACTGTAAACATAATTTTTATTATAAAATGTAAAAAAAAAAACAAGGAGATGATAATCGATTTTCGTAGGGGAGAGATCGAAAATTATATTGTTACTGTAGCTGGAGAGGCTATTGAAATAGTGCTAACCTTTAACTCTTTCTCTCCGTAATTATTTACCACATTCTGGTGGAATCAACGTTGGTATCGTCAGTTAGGAGAGAAAGAGTTAAACACATTGGTACAATCTTAGACAATAAACTAAATTTTACAGCTAATTCTGATTATATTAGCAAAAAGGGCTGTAAAGATTACGATTACTAAGAATGTTTTAATGTTAGCAAAAAGGTCTTGGCTTTGTTTTATCACGCTCACATCGGCAATATTTTACATTTTAATATCACTGCCTGGTATGGCAATCTAAGCACTAAATAAAAAAAAGCTCCAGATAATACTAAATGCTGCTGGTAAAGTCATTGGCAAAACACAAACCCCGCTTGGGCAGCTGTTTGAGACAAATATTCTTACAAAATCTAAAAAGATTCTAGAAATAACAAGATTACAAAGAGAGTTTGTGTGATACACAAACTCAGAGGCGGCCCCCGTCGGAGTCGGATCCCTGTCAGATCCGCCTACTCGCAAGATGATTCGGATGTTCCTTCTAAATCTGCGGAAGGTTTGGACTAGGAAGTAAACTATCTTTAACTCTGAAGAAACATTCGAAACATGTAAAACAAACAGACACATAATCAGTTCAGCACGCTAACAGCACGACAAGGCATTGCTCTTAACTTAATAACAAACTGGTTAAAAATTAATAGCTGATATATACAATATGTCACACGAGCGATTTTAAATAATCTTTCAGTTTTGATCTGTAGAGATGTAGATCTACATAAACTAAACTTCTGATTTAGCACTCA